>NWSH02000517.1:9214785-9245474 GCA_002382865.2 Heliothis virescens
TGTCGCAGTCGAAATGCATAATCCGCCGTATTACATTACCGCTAGCCGTTATCAAAAGCAGGGCCGTTATGTATTACGGCGGATTAACGATTAGCTGGATTGTCATTGCGATACGTTCTACACTTTGGCGGCTCACGTTCAGCCGCATTGCACATTGTAGGGTGACCATGTGATAACAAAAAACTGTTCAATTGCACATGAAATTTATCCTTGAAGTCACTATTTACAGTCACATTTGTCACGTTTTTCTCGTCAAAACCATTATTAACTTCACATTTTATTATCAAACTTTCTGTATTCGACGCCATTGTTGTTGTTGTTGTGACAGGCAGCGCCGCGCGTGCTAAAAATGGGAACTAAAAACTGTTAAAGAGGCGGTTAACGAACCACTCTTTGATATTACAGCTAGCGGCATTAAAGAACGTATAGCGCCGAACACATTCCAGCGGAATTTCATTCAGCCTTATTCAATCCGACTAATCGTTAATCCGCCGTAATACATAACAGCCCTGCTTTTGATAACGGCTGGCTGTAATGTAATACAGCGGATTATACAATGGGACTGCGACATATACAGCCGCACGCGCAGCTTGCACAAGTTAATGTCAATATGACCATTTTCTAATGTATGTACACGAACTCGCTGAAGGAGAAATGACTAGAATGCGATAACATCGAATGCAAGAGTAACACTGTGTAGTTCTGAAGTAGGTATAATGTGGTAAAGTACTTAGCATGTTCTGAAAGTAAGTCGCCACCGACGCCAAATGAAAGTGAGGAAGCGGTCGTGCATAACGCAAAACAAAGTGCAACAGGACCACGGAGAGTGCAGTAGGGTGCGCAGAGAAGGTAGCTTAGGTGTAAACAATAGTAAAGGACATAATATTACATAATATATAAAGTTAGTAAGTAGGATTAGAAATACTTATTGTAACAGGCTTAGAGAGGGAAACTTAAAAAAATAGGCTTCTTTGTGTTGTTTACGTATTAAATGTAACAATGTGTAACATTATGAAAGTGTAACAAGTATTATATTTATTGTACGATTTCACTCTTCTTAATTATTGATCACAAATTGTTCTATTCGAGGCATTAATCATAATATGATTGCAAATGTCTGTTTATGCCATTTCTACTCTATTATTAAGTTAGCACTGAAAGCTACGTTTGAGAATATTATGTTAAGTATTGTGGTGTTAACATTGAAGGCCCTGACAATAGTAACAAAGTATCATTATAATATTATATTATTACTTTAGATCCACAGCCAAATGCGTTGCGTCCGCACGCTTGCGATCTAGCATTAAGAGTAAAAATACTAAGAGTTGAGTTGAAAAGACGCTTTGTGTGTCGCAAGTGCTCTGCAGAAACTTACTTTGTATATCGTACTGTCCATCTTACTATAAACTAATTTGCTGCAAACGATTCAATAACCGCCGTACTTTAAATGCGAGTTATAATCATTTGTTAGCAAGGGTCGGAGTGCGAGTACCACACGCACTAACACCTAACTGTGTTATATTAGGCATTGTGTCACAGCTAGGCATGATTGCATGTGGTCCCCAGTACCGGTACTGCGCTACGTATCCATAAACATGTGCGAAATGCCATTCGTTGTGTAAACGCCTCATTCTGTATATCCATTCTATTTCCCTTTCACTCCAGGTACTTACTCTTACTATAACATGCATTTTGGTTCACATTTATAGTTTAGAAGTTACCATCACTTACACTATCATTATCATTATCTTTATAAAATCTGTAAACTGAATGTCTATTCAATTACTAATTAAATCATAAGTAAGTACTCTAAACGTCCCACCCATCCAATTATAATATAAGGCATTTGAGCACATGCTTATCTATAGACGCAGTGTCGGTTCTTCCGACTTCAGGCGACGAGTAGTTCCAAGACGTTTAAGTCTTTAAAACAAGAGGAAGCTGACCCTGGTCCGGCGCGCGTCGCCCTTGCCGCGCCGGCCCATGCCGTACTGTCACATGGCCGTGTCGGAGCTACTCCCCCCCGGCTTGGCGTCGCCGGTGCCGCCGCCGCCCGCGTCCTCGTCCCGCGCCGCGCCGCGCCCGCCGCCGCTCGCGCCGCCCGCCGTCAGCCCCGTGAAGTCCAGGTTGTACTGTATGCCATACCAAACTAGTTACAATTATGTAAGAGATTGTCACAACGGACGTCACGAAAAAGGAAAATTTTCAGCTAGTAAAATTTTCCCTTCTTTCGTAACTAGGACTTTTCCTAGCATTTTGAAGGTATAAACAATCCTAATTATCCACAAAAATATATTTTAAATAATTCTGGAGGTTCGATTTATAACAACACACAAATCTAAAGATATACACAATCCTCAAAATGACAAGAAACACCATGCTCGCAAACCATTTTCTGGTTTATACTCATTAATATAACACATAGTTGAAATAATCCATGAATAAATTTAAATCATAGGTATCATTGTTTAGTGAAGGGGAAATTAATCTCCAAAAATATAATTTGAAAACGAGTGTTTTGGTTTTAATTGACATTAGATAAATTGTAAAAAAATACTTAGACAAAAGAAAAAAAATATTCACTTAAAGTTAATAATATCAACAGTTAATAATTCCATTAATAAACTTTAAATTAAAATATTTTAAATACCACACCGATACTAAACTAAAGTTATCAATCGCAACATCACACCAACAACATTTATATTAGCTATGGGTTACACCAAACAATGCTACACTAAATCCACGATATTAGTAAGTTGTCAGTCTGTTAATGAATTGCGTTGGATACAAACTGAACTTTGAAACAAGTCACAAATTGTGAATCCACAAATACCTACTTCAACCATTCAGTACACTATTTTCACTCTTATACGTGGATGCTTTTTGTAAATTTGGCTTCCAATGCATAGGAACTCTCTCAGGCATACATAGGGAATACTGAAAATAAATGTAACAAAATAACACAAACATAATATAAATGAGGTATGGATAAAGCAAAATAATAACAAGATAATAATAGGAATAGAAGTCTGCTGTACCCGAGCCAGAGTCGAGACAGTTCGTAATATAAGGAATATCCTACGAGTACGTGGTGTATTTAGCTGTCTTCGTAATACATGTTCTGGTTGGCAGATTGTTTTGTACAAGAAAGATGTTGATTAGCATACGTATTCCTAAAGGAATTGTATATGGACATGCTCAGGAAAACTACGTATACAAAAGTACACATTAGAGACGTGAATGTGATGTGTTAGCGGGTGCAAGGTAGAGACAGACCGAGTCGTCCCTCGTCTGTGCTGACGTTTTGTTTATCGCTTTGTCCAGAGGAATAAGACCCTGGAGGGGACGGAACCACCCGGTGCATGGAGAAGGAAAAACAGATATAACCAAATAAATATAATTAAAATTAATAAACAGTAAATAATAGTGGGAGTCGTCACAATTTGAACTGCTCTATTACTAAATTGAACTATGTTCTAAATAACTAATGAGATTTATTCTTGATGTTTTTTAAAAATGTGTAAAATGTCAGTCTTTAATTTTTTTTCTTTGTATTTAATTATATCAAGAATAAATCTCGTTACTTTAATCACACTGTTTCACCGTTTTCCCGAAACTCTAACAATCACGAATTAAATATAATCTTTAAAGTACTTAACAGGTGCAACACTCTGGTGCCTTTTAACCACTCCCACACGGGCCTCCCACGGCAAAGGTACCTAAGGAACATTATGTTCCAATGCACTAAAATCTTTACATTTCCTAGAAAATTTACTAAACTGTCAAAATGTGCGATGTGTTGCTCGAAAAAGAAATCGAAAAATATAATTGTATAGTCAAATAAATTTATGGAATGAGCGTTCACCTTGTTCGCGCAATCGAAACATGTAGTAACGACTTTACTAATAACGTTCATAAGATGTTTGGTCTCCTGTATAACGTTGTCTACTTTGCTGAAGGTGGCTGCGCGCCCAACCGTAGGCTCTTTCACCGTGAATTGTAGCTGTTGCACATACGTTGGGACCTTATCAAGATGCTCAAGAAGTTCTTTTTTTGTTGCTCCCGCGGGTACCTTAAAATATATTTTATATGACAGATACATACATATAGCAGTAAACTATATACTAAGATATCCGAAGAGTAATTGGTTTGTTTACCTGATAAGAAAACTGTCGGACAATTTTATAAAGTCTATTGGCTTCCTCAGCGAAATATTCCGCTTGTGTGAAGAGGTCTTGAGTAGTGTTTAGACGGCCTTCACCTTTTGTGAATTGGTACATAGCGAAGGCCATGGAAGACATATTTTTTGCCCTGTAATTTATAAACGTCATATCAGGAATTATGCAGTATCTATTATAATATCATATTAATAAACATGCCACTAAGATAGTGCAGTATTAAGTTTACCTCTTCACAATATCGTTATTTTCATCGGCAGCTGCGCCCTGCCATTTTTCAGTCTCGGCATCCATTTCAGAAGACATCATCTTCATTTCTAGACCAGACTTTGCGATTTTAGCTTGTTCGTCAGAATCCAGCCTTACTGCTTTCAGAGGTTTGCTTGTTGTCCCGTGTTTCTATGAATGAAACGGCGTTACTTTAGGTGACATTACCTGGACATGATTGTGACCATAACGGTTTTTTTTTTGTTTTTTTGCTAAGCTGATACTAAAATAGTTATACCTGTGACTGTGGATACTTACTGATTGCAAGAAGCTTCAAAGGTCAAGGGGTTTAGTTCGGAATACCAAAAAATATGAGCTAACATTGATTAGAGTTTATAGATAAGTGAGATATGTGGTTTTACCCCTGGCCTAGGCAGACTGCTGTACTGCTGCTTGTCGGGGCGGTCGTCGGTAAGGTCGAGCAGGTCGCGCGCCAGGCGTGCGGCGTCGCCCAGGAGCCACGCCCACATGTCCACAAACACGTCGAGGTTCTCGCGCGCTGCCGCACTTCCCGGGTGTGCCGCCAGCGTACGCGCAGCCGTCACCACTTGCGGACCGTATATCCTAAGGTTTATCTCGGCAAACTTTGCACTCACTTGCAGAGTCTCTGACAAAGCTATATGCCTCAGTAATTTGCAAACCTGTTGATTCAAAAGTTCACATGTTACTTTTTCACTCGCTTGTGCTAACCCAAGCAAATATTTTTGGTTTTACCTCTATTATGTGATCTAATTGTTCATGGAGCCGGCTGGCTATACTGTGCAGTCTCTCTGATTCTCTCTCACCACAGGAACTAGCTGAAGATGAAAACATTTAGTTGCTTTTAACCTCAATGAACTGTTTAGATGTGTACAACTCAAAATTCAATAATGAATTAAGCCATTAGGATTAGTCGATGGTTGAAAAGCTGCACATGCAAATCTCTAAAAATGTTATTGTTAGGACAATTCTTTATACCTGGTTGTTTACCTATGTATGCAAGGTCGGAGGCGAGTCTCTTCGCTTCGTCAGCGAGGGGGGCGAGATCTCGCGCTTGATCGCGCGCCGCAGCGACGAGCGCGCGTTCAAGCTCCGACGCGGCGCTCGTCGCACCCGTGCACGCACTCTCCAGCGCCGTAGCAGTACCATTGGCGCCTTGCTCTTCCTGAATCACGCAAACTTAATAAACTCTTTATACGACATGATCATTACAAGTGACAGTGGTAGCTTACCAACGATACGGCGACGGCGACTAATCTTTCTAATTCGTAGGCTATCCTTTCGGCGAGCGCTAGTATCCTTTGTCGATGTTCGTGAGAGGTGTAGGCGGAGTCGGTGAAGTCGTGCGTGCGCTCGACGAGCGCTCGTAGCGTGGAGGCGAGCGAGCGCCGGCGCGTGATGTCAGCGCCGCCGCGCGCCCGCGCCGTGCGCACCTGCCCTGTCAGCCCGCGTAGCGCGCCCAACGCCGTGCCAGCCTCCCACTGCGCAGCCTATACGTATATTCACTTCAGTTTACTTTTAAAATTAACATAACAAAATTTACAAACTATTTAATAATAGCCGAGTCCTACCTTACCTACGCTTATCTAACACGGGACAACTAGATACCTAAGGTACAAAAAATATGTGAAAATTAGCTTTGAAAAAGTGAATACTTATAGTATTTGAGGAATGTATGTTGTTAATAAAGTTAAATAAAACAGTGCTATGGTATCTAAAAAGCATAAATATCTATTACATTAATGGGACATCTACATCACATACCTACCTACTAGATATAATTAAATAAATAAGATACGGTTTATGCAGGCGTTATGTAATTTTACTTACCACTGCGGATTTCATGTAGGTATGTAGTAGGTACGTACCAAATTTTAACCTAATCGCAGAAAATAATACGTACCTATAAAGTATATAAGTAGCGGGAAGCTTAGCCAGGCCTTTAGGTATAGTTAGGCTGTTGGGAGCGTGATTGTTAGCAGAATTTGGTGACGAATTCAAATAAAGTTTTAGTCTTTACAATCTATAACTACAGTTTATATAATATAGGTGCTCATTACATAATGATAATTTACAGATCTGAATGCTTCCTCAAGTTCGAATTTTGTACATACGAGTAAATCCTGAAATAAACACAAGAACAAGCGTTTTGAGACTAAACGACAATAGAAGACATTAATCATACGATATCTGGAATAATGTCTATTGTTATTAAATAATAACAAAAAACAATAAAATAAAAAATTTACAGATTTGTATTGAAAAAGTATGAGGAAGCAAATTGCACAAGTACGTAGGTAGGTTATAAACATACAAATAATTTATAAAACATGAATAAAAATAAAGCATACAAGAGAATAATCTAGTGCTTATTATATACAATAACAATTAAATTCTTACATAAAAGTGATTGCACTCGACTACCTGCTTTCAATAATTTTATACCTGTTCATGACTATCCGAGAAAGGTTTCATCTACAAGAAAAGAAATAAAGAGTGTTTATGTTCGAAGAATACGCTTCAGAAAGTGTCACAGGATAACTGAGAGACATAGCAATCAGTGACAGATAGATAGCATAAATCTCGATCGCTAGAAAAGTATCGATATTTCCATGCTCAGCTGTGGCTGTGATAGAATGAACTGAAAGTAGGTATTAGTTAGGTACAGACAAAGGCAGGTCAACGTATACCAATCTGTCAAATTTTACCAATCGAACATCTACCTTCCACTATTGTGATAAGGTTGAAAATCTATCGCAGAAATTTAACATATTGTGGTAACTTGATGTGCTGTCGTCTGTACATACTAGGAAGGTACCTTAGAGAAAATACTTACCTGGTTGAGCTAATTACAAAACTTAAATTTGTTAGGTAACTAAATAGGTAACAAATTTCTCTTGTATGGTAAAAAATATTTGACCAGGAAGGATTTAAACGCCACTTTACTTTAGCAAAACTTCGATATAGTTATTACCCTAACTTCATAGTCCTAAAACAGTTTTAAGGATTTTAGGAGAATCAGAAAAATATCGGGGATAGCTAGATCAAAAGAGGTGCATAGATAGGAACATTTATTTTAATATTGTTCAAAATTTTACTTAAAGTTTTGAGTTTTGTTAAAGAACCTGATAATATAGTTATGTACCTATCTATATCAATACGTATAAATACAGTTACGTATGTATCTAAGTGTACCACATCTAGAGGAGACTGCCCATCGCGATAGCACGTCGATATCTATCTCTAGATGAAGCCCAGCAGACTTGATAGCCCATCGATAGGGTCGTTTTTCAATTAGTTTTCTATTCGCTTATTGTAGGCTCTCTACAAAAAGTGTTACCTATACAATACATCTATGTGCATACTAATTAATAGTAACTAATAATCAATGAACAATGTTCAAAACTTATAACTGTTAATTTAATTTATTTCCTGTTTTCATTACATTTGAAGAAATAGTTTAAAATACTTTCAAACACTTCATCGTATTAAGTTGCAGCATTGTTTGAAGTGTTATGCAGACCATTTTATGTATAAAATCAGTGGAAAATTAAACGCCATTTTCATGCTTGCACGTTGATGCAGTTTTGAATTCTGAATAAAATTTTTGCAATCCCTCCATGAAGAGTAATAATACATGATACAAATTATACGGATTTATATTCGTAATCAGCTAGGTAAAGTTTATGGGCACTGCACGTTAGTTTGTACATATCCGTTCAGTAGTCCCGGGTGTTGCGGAGTTGCGGAAGCCTCTCTAGTGTCTCATGTTGTAGGTTATTATGTGTACGACTAGATACATATATGTACGAGATAGTGTTGTGTTTGTGTCATAGAACCACTATTATCTGTTTTTAATCTAATGTATTTTTAGCAAGTGTAAAATAATCACTATATGACGTTTAGATTTTTTTATAAAGTTTTGACTTTTTCTTGAAAGGAATATAACATCTTACTTATGTATAGTAAGGTGCAAATAAAAAATCTCAACATTAAGTAGAACACTTATGGAAGTTGACTTTACATATCTACTTCCTATCAATTTATGTAATACCTATAGTGCTAAGAAGCATTATCTACTAATATCAAAACTAAGTCCATATATCCGCAAAGTGTATGTGATCTTATGATCCATTTAATATAATGTGTGAGAGTAACAACAGTTTCCTATAACGTGTGTTGACTAGACTCCGGAACGTGCTTAGTGGCGCGCGTCTCTCCGCTAAACTTGTTTAGACGATGACATGTACTAGTCGGCAAATGTTTGCACTTGTGGCGCCTTACCTAATGGTTTCTTGGCTTACATCGCTTCAAGCGCTATATTCCTATCATAAATAAAAAATGCAGCTGAAACTGTTCGCAATTTTTGTCGTCGTATTGCCAGCATGAAATTCAGATATTCAGAATTTTTGCTATACCTTTTCCATGTTCACAAAAATCGGCAATCTGCGAAAATCTGTCAACTCTCTGTGAAAACCTTTCAAATACAGCATCGTTTTATTTTTGCATTTGCATTTTGATCCTACTGTTGGAAGTATTTCTAGAATAGATCTTCTACAAAGAAAAAGTTTTCAAATGAAGCTAAACTTGATTCCCAATTAAGTTGGCTTCAACGTCTTATTTTCTTAAGCGGAGTTTTGCATCCACAATNAACATATTGTGGTAACTTGATGTGCTGTCGTCTGTACATTGTAGGAAGGTACCTTAGAGAAAATACTTACCTGGTTGAGCTAATTACAAAACTTAAATTTGTTAGGTAACTAAATAGGTAACAAATTTCTCTTGTATGGTAAAAAATATTTGACCAGGAAGGATTTAAACGCCACTTTACTTTAGCAAAACTTCGATATAGTTATTACCCTAACTTCATAGTCCTAAAACAGTTTTAAGGATTTTAGGAGAATCAGAAAAATATCGGGGATAGCTAGATCAAAAGAGGTGCATAGATAGGAACATTTATTTTAATATTGTTCAAAATTTTACTTAAAGTTTTGAGTTTTGTTAAAGAACCTGATAATATAGTTATGTACCTATCTATATCAATACGTATAAATACAGTTACGTATGTATCTAAGTGTACCACATCTAGAGGAGACTGCCCATCGCGATAGCACGTCGATATCTATCTCTAGATGAAGCCCAGCAGACTTGATAGCCCATCGATAGGGTCGTTTTTCAATTAGTTTTCTATTCGCTTATTGTAGGCTCTCTACAAAAAGTGTTACCTATACAATACATCTATGTGCATACTAATTAATAGTAACTAATAATCAATGAACAATGTTCAAAACTTATAACTGTTAATTTAATTTATTTCCTGTTTTCATTACATTTGAAGAAATAGTTTAAAATACTTTCAAACACTTCATCGTATTAAGTTGCAGCATTGTTTGAAGTGTTATGCAGACCATTTTATGTATAAAATCAGTGGAAAATTAAACGCCATTTTCATGCTTGCACGTTGATGCAGTTTTGAATTCTGAATAAAATTTTTGCAATCCCTCCATGAAGAGTAATAATACATGATACAAATTATACGGATTTATATTCGTAATCAGCTAGGTAAAGTTTATGGGCACTGCACGTTAGTTTGTACATATCCGTTCAGTAGTCCCGGGTGTTGCGGAGTTGCGGAAGCCTCTCTAGTGTCTCATGTTGTAGGTTATTATGTGTACGACTAGATACATATATGTACGAGATAGTGTTGTGTTTGTGTCATAGAACCACTATTATCTGTTTTTAATCTAATGTATTTTTAGCAAGTGTAAAATAATCACTATATGACGTTTAGATTTTTTTATAAAGTTTTGACTTTTTCTTGAAAGGAATATAACATCTTACTTATGTATAGTAAGGTGCAAATAAAAAATCTCAACATTAAGTAGAACACTTATGGAAGTTGACTTTACATATCTACTTCCTATCAATTTATGTAATACCTATAGTGCTAAGAAGCATTATCTACTAATATCAAAACTAAGTCCATATATCCGCAAAGTGTATGTGATCTTATGATCCATTTAATATAATGTGTGAGAGTAACAACAGTTTCCTATAACGTGTGTTGACTAGACTCCGGAACGTGCTTAGTGGCGCGCGTCTCTCCGCTAAACTTGTTTAGACGATGACATGTACTAGTCGGCAAATGTTTGCACTTGTGGCGCCTTACCTAATGGTTTCTTGGCTTACATCGCTTCAAGCGCTATATTCCTATCATAAATAAAAAATGCAGCTGAAACTGTTCGCAATTTTTGTCGTCGTATTGCCAGCATGAAATTCAGATATTCAGAATTTTTGCTATACCTTTTCCATGTTCACAAAAATCGGCAATCTGCGAAAATCTGTCAACTCTCTGTGAAAACCTTTCAAATACAGCATCGTTTTATTTTTGCATTTGCATTTTGATCCTACTGTTGGAAGTATTTCTAGAATAGATCTTCTACAAAGAAAAAGTTTTCAAATGAAGCTAAACTTGATTCCCAATTAAGTTGGCTTCAACGTCTTATTTTCTTAAGCGGAGTTTTGCATCCACAATGAGAATTTAACCCCGTAGATACCCGTTTCTATTGCAAAGTCTTAAGTAAGTTAAGACTTTTAAAATATTTAGATCTATTTTAATAAAGTGCTATTTTCTAAGGAATATAATGTTAGAGAAAGCAAGAAATCAATAGATATGTCGATTCGCTGTTCCTATATAAATTGATGTTGTATGTTTGCATAAAGGAAGTTTATGTCTTGTAAAGGGATATGGTCTACTTGGCTCGGTTGGATAGAGAATAGCTTTGGGATATGGGACGGAATATTATATCCTTTCAACCGAATTTGTTGGTAGGTTGGTACCTAACGCTTTATTTTATAAGTAGGTACAAGAAGGTCATGTGAAAATGGACAAATGTTAACATTGCGTGGCACCTTCGTAGCACCTGCGGTTGTGGTACCTATCCGGCCCTTAATGGCCTGAGGTATGTATGAATTCATATTTATAATAAAGAATAGGAATTTAACCTGTCTGAGGAACGTGCTCTCATAATGTTTTCATTTTGTAATTTATTAGACTTTGCTGAGGATTGAATCAACGATGGCTATGATAAAAAAATAAAACTGCAAATGTTTGACGATAACGGATTGCCCACGGATGTTTTGATTAAGCGGTAATGTGTAGTCGTAAAACAAATTAATTCAAGTCCGAGCATACATTCGTGGATCGGATCGTTCCCGTAGGAATACACGACGGCGCCTATACGGTGTATATTGTCTCGCATTGTGGACATTATTTACTGCATCTATTGTTGTTAGCCCAACGCCTGACTGTGCCACGCAATTTATGTCCTACCTATACTATTTTCATGAAAGCTTTTCCAACATTTTATGGAGTTTCTATAGGATTTCTAAAGGAAGGGTTGAATATATTGACAAACTTTTCAGTTTCATATGAAGTATTTGAGTAGGAAAGGTATTTTGATGGCTTAGCACGAAATTGAAATGAAAATTATTAAACTGTCGAAATCATCATTAGTAGAAAGATATCACACAAAAAGTAACATTTTAAGGCCATAAAAAAGTAAAATGGTTATGTTAAAGTTGTTTATGAATAGGAGTGTGATATCAAACCTCATGGGATTGCTCCTCGTGCCCGGGCAGGCCGTCCCTCACCACGTAGTGTATGAGGTCCATGGCGCGTCGCATCTGGCAGAACACCGTGTCTCGGTTCTCCCGCGCCGATGCGCTCGTCGGGTGCCTCATACATGTCTGCCAACAACACACATTGGCTAAGCTCAAAGTTTCTTCCTTGTTAGCAAACACAAATCTGTTTGTTAACTCTAACTGATATGATTATCATTTTTCAAGCCAACGACATGGTTGGATCAGTTGCCATCTAGCCTACGATTTAAATATTTTTTGCAGAAAATCAGAAAAAAATATGTATAAGCTTCTTGAATTACGTATCGAATGTGATAAACAATTCAAAAGTCTTAATATCGACTTTCAAATTGCAATCATTAATTGAAATGTTGAGTAGAATTAAGTACATAAATACAGAACTATAAAGGGTTCTTCTATTTTAGACCTGCTATTTTAAAAAGTCTTGTGATTCTTGCGCACCAACGCGTAGCTCGGGAGCCCCAGGCATGCCTGTCAAGAACAAATATTTAGCTAGTCTGTAGACAAAGCGACTGCGGTAGAAGACTCGACTATGAATGATGCCCCATCAGTTACTTGTGTGCCATAAAAGCGACAGTAAACCAGGGGGCAGCAGCTTTCATACGTTGAGAAAATTTGGTGACTGACTCTGGACATTACATTGGAATAAATATACTGTGTTATAATAATAATTAATAATGCACAAAGAAGTGTAACTATTATTTTTTTCAAAAATGTTCTCCAAGAATATGAAAAAAATTCTCAGTATTTTTTGGTAAAACGATTGCCATTTCATCCAGTTTAAACAGTGTTCAAGTTAAAAGCATCACGTAATTAAACTGGCCACGCGGTGCTCTTGCCCAGTGCGGTTTTCACAATCTCTATCGAAGCTGCATTTGTATGCCGTTCACACAAACGTTTAGTGGCTAATAGCAGTAATGGCGAGTTGTCAGCCGCTTTGTGGCCTACATTTTTGCGGTTGGCTTTCTGCGAATAATATTATTGATCCAAATATGAAGTCGACAGCATATGAACATAGTAAGAGAATCTGCAACGTAGGCACTAACCCGTGAATGTGGAACCCCTTAGAATAGTTCACACTCAATATAAATTACTTTACCGAGTACCTACCTATGCAATGACTGCGCGAAGTTTGTGCATACTTGTGCCTCACAGTCATAGTTTGCGGAAGGCGTATGAAACTGCGACATAGGTGGTATAAACTAGTGTAGTTGCGAACGATTAAATTGTTCTACTACAATTATTATAATGGAATACTGCACTGTAACGAGTAAAAAATTAAACTGTTACAAACTCAATACAGGAAAATAGTTGGAAATAGATCTTTATCAATGTGTCACGTCTAATATAGAGCGACGGAAAAATGAAGTCTTGTAAAATATGTCATGTGAATGGCTGGGGGAGGCATCGGCGTGCGGCACGCTCGACGCTCGCTCGGAAGCGCTGACAAATTGCTAGCTTTGCCATCACACAGCTGACTGCGATTGTTCACTCACCCTACTCATGACACACTTGACACTAGCAATATGTACCAGCTACATCCTCAAAAACTTGCATTTTTACCGCCAGTAATAACTACCAACGCTGCATTGCATGTAGTAAGTCAAAACCGTTTTTGTATTACAAATGAGGATAGCCAATAGACGCGTAGAATCCTACTAATATTATAAATGTGAATAAATTAATAAATAACAGAATATGATCTAAATAATGGTGCCCGTCTCAGCAGATTTTGTTCAATTTGCAAGTGACCTTTATAAAACGCCTCCCTTCTAACTTTACGTTAACAGGGGATATTTTATTTCTAGTCTCCAGGCAATAAAATTGCCCCTCGTTTTTACTCAGAGTATGTTCGGTTTAAAATAAGATGGGAATTGTAATATTTTATGCCCTCGCTCTTTCTTAGGAAATGTAAAAGATTTATGTAGTAGATTGGTTGGTAGGGTTCCTATTCAACGAAATGTGGTCAATATAAAGTGAACAGTGCAACTTAGTTTGCTTATTCTTTTTTTTAAAGTGACAGATGCCTCAGCTATGACTAACACTGCTTTTGTCACAGCAGCATTCTTCAAATAAGAATGAGGCATCTTCTCCACTGGCTCGGTGACTGCCGATAAAGTCGAGAGTCAAGCCATAATTAACAAAACATTGCCCACTGTGATTGGTATTGTCTTATACAGTCCAGACTACAAAATCGTATGAGAAATGAGCGTCCATAAACCTTTGTGTCACAAACAGCGCACTGTGGTCCCGAATTGGGTTTGGAACCTACATAATTGATAGGAGTAGCGGCGGCCAGGCGACAGGGCTAATTTACGTGAGCCACGGGTCTCACCGGACACTCCGATTGAAAATTTATTACTGTCCATTGGTGTTAATAACATGGCCTTCAGTACATCTAGGTATTGTTTTGAGGGTTCAAAGATTGTCAGCATATTATGTTATGATAACATAAAAAAGCACTGACACATAAAGCAGCCATACTTATAATATATAAATAATTAAGTTACGGCTCTGGAGCGGGCAATGTTGTAATGAGCACTTTTGGCAAGTGGATTGCCTTGTACAATGTTATACATGTGAGTGCTCGGCAAATGATGGCCATCTGCTATGTACCCACAAACTGGCAGAGACTGATTGAATAACATCAACAACATGGTTTATATATTACAAACATATTTATATACGGAACTAGCAATTTTCGTATTCAGACTAGTTTAAACATTGTACGAATCCTGAAGATTTTTGAATCTATATTAAGATGGAACGTGAACATAAAGATAACGGAATTTTTCAGTTATATAAGTTTTATAATAAGCGTTTAAATCATATAAGTTACATAATAAATTTAAAACAATTCGTAACAAACCTTGGAGGAGGTCAGTAGCATGAGGGTGGATCGTTCGAGGACGTTTCTTGCTGCCGCTACTTGTGCCCGTCTTCGTTCGTCGCGTAGGTCCGCTCGTCTCTCTGCGGTCAGCCTCGCAAGCTCAACCATGCCTCCGCCGAACTCCGTGAATGCACGAACGAACTCCGCGAAGTTCGACACCGACTCCAATCGGTCCAGGGAACGTGCCACCTGTCGCATATACACACGCTTATAAAAACAAATGCACGCACCTCAAAACGAGGAATTGCGCCTCGCACGAACTCGGGAACATTGCCGAGGAACTACGGACCGCAAGGAGAAAGTTCTCTCACAAACTTTTGTAATACTGTAATGGATACATGCCACGTGGGATCTGAAACAGTTTAACCGCATGCTACAAATCGTGCCGTGTGCCACTAAGACTGGCGGGATGCCGTATTTACAAATATCCGTACTTGTCGGTATTACCGTTCCCAACAAATAGGTCAAGGCCTGACTTCAGAATTGAGCTACGTACAACGTTGATCTACGGTTCGGGTTGGATGGCAGTTTCATATAACTTTGACCATTAATCGGTTCCCTTGGATTAGAAAGGTAATGTAAATATAAGTATACTTAGCGGATTAAAAAGTTCTTAACAGCGCGGCCGGTGCTGTGATTTAATCGTTTTCATTGCATTTGATTTAACGTTATGGAAAGATTGTATGCTTTTTCTAAATGGTTCTTGTGTCCTAGATATTTAACGCCTTCTAATAGTACCTAATTAAAAAACTTGATACAAACAAATTATTTTTCGTGGTTTGAAAGTATTTGGAGCTTTAGCAGTTATAAAGGAAACCTTATCCTTAGCCAGCAACAACTGTCGTACGACGACCATGTCTGCGAGGAGGAGCACCCTGGTGACGGCCGCCAGCAGCGCGCGCGCCGCCGACACCATGCCCGCGCCGTCTGCGCCCGCACACACGCGCTCGATTGCCCGACCTGCCACAACAAGGAAATCCATATTACAACTTATGTTTAACTTAGGAAATTTTAAGTATTTATGTAATTTAAGAAAAATCTTCATAACGCAAAATTATGAACTGGAATTTCTGCTCACAGCTTAAATTCAAAACATCACTCTAGGTAACATCGTTTGCATTATAAGTAGCCAAGGGTTCCCATACAAAAACCCCTGTTAATAATATTGGTAATGAGTTAACAAACTGAAACTCGAACCGTTACATGAGTATATTAAGGTAAAAATGGGTGCATCTGGTATTTATCGTCTAATAACGAGTTTCTGACGACCCCTGGCGGCGGGTACATCTCGCAATTTCCCAGAAAGTAAGTACTTAAATAGAAACCATACCACAGAATAATAAGTACAAGACCATACCTTCCTAGCCACTGTAATATTCTAACATACATATTATATGCGTTTTAAGTTCTTAAAAGTTATGAAATAGTCGCCTATGTCTTATTTAGTAGATAGATGCGGCTATTGGAATGAGTAACACAGACTTGAGCAGGTAATATTTTGAACACACTACCTAACCATACCTAAACCTCTTTGGCTAATTATTCTGCCAATTTAATTCTTGAAACTGTTCAAATTTATTTATTGAAGTGATGTTTATATATTTATGCAATATAAAATACATATTGCGTGTGATTGTAGTTAATGACTTTATTGATCAATGTCGTTACCCGCAATCAACAAAGTACTCGCGTGCTTTTATTTACCACAGCTTTGAAACGAACGTTAATTGGTGTCAACATACCTAGGTTTGTCAAGTACATCGTGAGTACTGAGAAATCGAATCCCTAATTTACAATTTTTATTGATACTTGTTGATACCTTTACTGTACTGAGTAAGTACTATGATTACGGTACGCAAACGGCTTCGCTCCACAAAGCAGTGGCATACTAATTAGCAGTGTTGTACGTTTGTACAGTATCGTATTGTGTAGTACACAGTCACAAAACGCAGGTGCTCCATTGTTGTTTTTAATGAGCAATTTGCTTAATATATTAGTATTTAGTGCTTTCAGTACAGCAATTTAGCCCCGCTGTTACAGCGGCCGCATAATTTACTGTTTTGTACCGGGATTAAAATGTTAGCGTAAACTGTTACAGAGGAACTTGCAGGGTTAAATTATAGTTTAATTTTAGTGCATACATTTATATCATGGAAATAATAGAGCACAGTATGCGACTATCAGAATTAATCTATTTGTTGTCTCAATGAGCAGTCGCTTCTCATATAGAGAAAGCACTGCGACTAGACTAGAAATATAACTAGAAATCTTCGCGTAACACGTTGGAGAGAAATATTTTCTCACAGAAAGGTTGTAAATATATCAGAGAGTAAATCAAGGAACGTAATGGAATGTAAGGTAGATGAAGGCGGGTGAAATAAAGTGCAATCAAACGTGTACGTGTTTTGGTTGTGAGGGCGGGGAGCTCGCGTTATTGTCGACCCGTCGACCCGGGTAGCCGGACCGTCCGCTACTACGTATACACGAGTCTAGACGAGTAATGAAGGTGCCACCCCTACTGGATTATCCGAAAACCTTACCCTGTCCGAGGAACAAATCGTCCATATTATTGCAACTGAGATCCGAGTGTGTTACAAAAAGCAATGTCGCGAGATTATTTTCTCTGATTGTGTATTCTTTATTGTAGCTAAGGTCCTAAACTACAATTCCATATCTTGCAGTTTAAAGGATAAATCTGAGAATCTAAGTACAAAATAAATAACTGTCATTTACTTACTATTATAATATTAGTGTACATTTTTAAATTACATAAAAAATACAGATCCTAAAACTAAAGTAGGTACTACGCGAATCCATTCGTAGTCCCCTGTGCTACGGTGCGCTACGCTTGGCTACGCAGAGTGAATAAAAACATTATGAATGTTAGGCTATTATGATTAATTCATTATGTACGTGAGTATGCATTTTGTCGTACTTATATATTTTTTTACTGTAAAAACTTAAATAACGTGCATAGTGCGTTTTGACTCGAATATTTTTGTCGTAGAAAAATGTTTTTCTGCGGTCAACGTAACCCAACTGTGTCGCGAGCGCTCGGTTAGTACCAATATCGGAAAACGATATTCACACCTAAATGTAGACATTAACATTTGCAGAAAAACCGGTTACAGAGAGAATCTCGTTCGAAATTCACAAATCCTACGAAAATCGCTTACGGCCGATTGGAGCGGCAATCGGTCTTAAATGAGATTAATAAAGGGACTCTTAATGTGGCTTGCAGAGGTTCGTGCACATCCTACAATTTATTATGTCTTTGACACTTTTATGCTTAAGTTCCACGTGCCTGATTCTATTTGGGTCGGGCGCGTCGCTTTAAATACAACCGGCATAAAATAAAAATAAAGCCTTTTTGCCGTCGAGCGAAGGTTGTGAGTATAATTCGATTCACCATATTTTTTGTCCCTAATGTGAATTGTGTAAGTAGGAAGATACTGGAATATTATAAAGTTACAATGTTTTATTCTGAGGTTTTACTATTAACGTACGGTCAACATCAATAACAGTGTATAATTACGTGACTCTAGTGTGAAAATACTAGAAGTATTTTATTATTTGATATTGATATTGACGTGACTTTACAACAAACAGAACGGAAGTTAAATTATAGTAAGTATGTACCTATCGCAGTTAATCAAACATGATAAATTCTCGATACTACCTACTGCTTTATTCGTGTATTTATCGCTAAGAAAGTACAAACATAATTCCGCATAATTCTTCAAATAACCTCTACGATAAACATTCTAAGTAAAAGTTAATATTTTTCTATGAAATATAAAGTGTATGTGCGGTTCCATCAGTTCGATTAAACAGTTGCGCCAATAACGTATTGGTCATTGGCAATAGGGCGCCACTGCGATAGGTCACTAGCTCACGGACTGAGTGCTAAGTGAAGTCCGAACCAATGAGAAACTACTAAGTCCTACAACTTTTGTGGTACGACAATAAGTTCAAAGTTCATACATAGAAAGCCCGTTAGCCGGCAGCTGGGGTATACACGTAAAATAAAACAAAAAAATGTAACTTTTTCCTACACTGTGTATAGAAGCCGACCAAAGTTACGTTTACAATTTATTGTTGTATGCAAAAAAAATGCGAAATACCTTCGTGGAATTTGAACTGGTAGAATTTAGCACTGTTGGTCCTAGCTTTGTTTACCAGTTAACCAAACCCCGGTCGGTTGGTTGTGATTTTTAGCGTGCTACATTGGCACGCGAGGTTTGCCCAGTGGGTGCAGACTTAATTGCGTGTCAACATGCCGCTTATTGTTAAATTGACCGGCGCCTCGTGAACGGGGTAGCTGATAACTCTCCCGAGTATAACTATTAACACGATAACTTTGCATGTTCCGAATACTGGTTGGAACACCATTAAGTAGATAAACAATGTTCATAATCTGTTTATTAAATCGTTTGTATTGTTTGTGTACAAAAGATAACATTTAATGTTCACTTTAATTTGAAAATGAAATAAGAAGGGTACAGCTGCATCTTTCAGAGGCTTTGGGTAGTGGTTAAAAAAGTTGTTCATTCAGTGGAGTAGCAATTTGGTAATTGGGTAAATGGTTGTCTAAACTAGAAATTGATAAAACTAGGAGTGGATTGTGAATAGGAGCGGGCTTTGTGTAATTCGACCGTCATTGGCACAGGTTTCATATGGTTTTTTACGCTTTCAGTCAAAATGTGTCTTTGTAATTTTTTTCAAACACATTTCGCTCTGTATTTGGTTGCAGCAGAATTTTATTTTAACATGCGCGGTATTATTGAGAATTTACTACTCGAAGCTTAATCATTTTATTAAAACAGAATTAGAACAGATAAGGTACTGTGCGTTCATAGCGTAATACCATGTTATAGCGTATGTTCCTAACAAAGTGCTGTAAGCCCCAAGCTCTTTACCTGTACTATCTTTAACTTTTATAAGTTTAACTAACTACATTGAGTCCAATTACGTGCTATAACCATGTAGTTAAATAATGAGTTTTTCAGTGTGTACTTATTTTCAAGAAAAAAGGTTGCAAAGAATTCTCAATTTTTTTTTACGTAGAATAACATATAAGAAAATGTTAGTTATTCTCTTTGGATAGCTATAAAGTCATTGTTCCTGATTAGTGTTCAAAGAAACCATTACATGCATGATTCAGTGAGCAATCAGCACTCGACTTACCGCTACGCTGGCTTTCCAGCTAGTTTGTTATTTAAAGGAATACTGGTATTTATGTCGTTAGTTTATTATTCTATCTATAACTCCAGAAACGGCATCCTATTGGCCATTTTTGTCCTATGTAATTTCAAAAATATTAAAAGACATCATATCCCTTGTATTAATGATTGGATCAGCTTTACATATAAAAAAAATGTGATTAGTTTCCTAGCTGGTGTTAGCCAGTTCCGGTTTCCCTTAGAACCATTGGTAGAACCACGTAGTAATAACATATAGGTCAGTTATTATATCTTATTAGCAGCGTGGCATTAAAACTGTTTCATTCGAAATATGTTTTAAAACAATTCCTGGTAAATGAACATTGCACAAAGCGGACGTTTCGAAGTATTTCAGTATCACAACAATTTAAGGCAATTGCTAATTGTGTTGCAGTGTAACACGGTTGCCTTCATTTATTTATTAGCTGTGGCCGCCGGTGCATATCGATTTAATTAATCGATGCCAACCATATCGATTGCTGTACTTTTACGAAACAATGGAAAAACGTTTCTTTGTATTCCACTGGTAACTACTGGCATTGTAGCTTTACAATGGCCGATCAGAGTATTACTTTTTGTTATGGTACTTAACGAGTTTTTTTTCTGCTGGGGCTTGCAGAAAGCTGGTTTTTGAACTACTATTGTTTTTAATATACGACCACTGTTTTTTATTATGAACGGTCTCCATGTGAACCCATAATTATCTAGAGTGCTAGGTTCAATATAATAATATACAAAAAGGTCAGAACCTACTTCATGGACAAAACTAGGTAAGTTTTTCAGGAGAGCAAAAATAAGAAATTCTCTCATAAAGTGTGTAGGACGAAAATATCCAACTGGGGAAAAATTCAGTGATATTTATGTCATTTTCATTACTTTCACATTTGTGTAGACGCAAAACCATTAACTACCGTCTTGGCGAACTAAGTAGGTATCGGCGAACATAGAATATGACATCTATATTAATTATTTAAAGCTAATAATTAAGTTTCATTTATGTAATTACATAAATTAAGTTCCACATTTATAATCGTTGTAATAATTCTAAGTGTTAAATCATAATGAACGTCAATTGCGGCATTTAGGGGAATTAGCGCGGCCCTGATTGGGATGCACGCTGGCCGACCTAAGTTTATCCTCCGTTACGTATTATGAGTTCGTGACTTGAAATATTATCAAGATATTATCGTACATATGTTTAATAATCGCCTTATTAATGTGCGCTTAAAAACAGTTTTAAATATTTTATTTATTAAAATATAATAAAACATTTTTTAACATTGCACTTCTAACAAAAATCTGTTGTAAATGGAGAAAGGGTAAGTAGCATACCTAGTATTACATATAAAACCAAGGTAATCGATGAGATTCTAAATCGACGGTATTTTGCTATTGTATAACAAATATTTATATAAAAGAAACCAGAATATTAAACTAACGACCAGAAACAGAAAGAGCAGTATGTACTTACACAGTCATTAAGTAATGGCTTTATTAACTTCCCATTATCTGTCACAAAGCATCGTATAACTATAAGGACAATCGTGTAACCATTTGGTATGTTTTACGACTGTTTGGCATGGCGCCCTCGTATTGGGGTTAAGGATAATAGAGACAAGTCGTTAAATCTTCATAACACTTATGAAAAACCTCGGGGATGCTTGAGATAGGAAGCTGCCGCAAATTATAGCACTAACGATGCTAATGAAGATAGATATAGGCCATAGGCATATTTATGTTATATCGTATTTTTTTGAGGAGTTAACTTTACATGTTTTATTTAATTTGTGAGTAAAATTAATAATAGCCATAATTGTGGTCGTTTTTCGGAGAACGGAAGATGAAAACCAATTATTTTCGTTGATTTTAGATGAATTTCAGGGCGTCAAATAGGCAGTTGCTCCATGTAAAACACTGGTGCCCAGCTGCCTCCAGTTAAACTGGAAGTCGCCTGCAACACTGCGGTAAAAGGCTAGGCCAATAACAAATATTTCGATAAGGTAAGTATTTTAGTATTCACATTATGCCTTAGATTTACCTAACTTAAACGCAGGAATATAATAGCCACTAAGAAATGTGTTCAATCTAAGCATTTCCGTATGTAACAGCTATACTCTAATATTGCAGCAGTTATGAGCGCGCCCGCTTGCAGTTTGTGTCAGAAACTGTACCATCTGTATGAATATTAGGAAACTAGTTTATAGATAAAATAGACAGGCGAATATCTGTAGGGATGAACTTTTCTGTGAGGAAGAATTAATTACCTATATATACATATATTACCAGAAAAAAAAAATATATAAACCGATTTTACAAAACACTGAAAGGGGTGGAATAAAACTTCTCATGCCTGTAGAAGTCGATGTCTGGAGGTCTGTTCACTGTGTTGACTGTGTCTTCCACCATCAGTTCCTGACCTGGTGACAATGGGACCCAACTGCGAGTATATACTTTCATGTAAAGAATGAATTTTCCAAATCGGTCCAGGCGTCTTTGAGAAAACGAGAACCTCGAATTGAGAACCTCCTCCTTTTTGGGAAGTCGGTTGAAAAAGACATTAATCTAAATAAGTTAAGAGGTAGGTAATCATTCTACCACAAAGTTGCATTTAAACGCGAGATACAGTTGGTCAACTTTATGTGGGCACTTACGAGCATTCCGCGGGCAACATTTAGTTTCAGCGGTTTCAGTAGTCTCGTGTTTATAAAACGGAGCCGAAGAAGCCATAAACATAAATTTTGCTCGTAAACCGTTAATCTGTTCAGACTTGACTTAATACACAGTTATGTGTCCCATATACTCCATACAGGAGTTGTAAGAAAATGATGTGTGAAAATTGAGTGGATTTTTCATTTTTGTGGGGTATATTTTATTTGTGAAATATGTTGTATTGCAAGTACATAGTTATACTTTTTCGTATTGGTTAATGGGGTTGTTAATGTCGTATTAGGTATGTAAATCTTGCAGATCTGATATTGTTGTAAATTAATCTTCTTGCCAGGTTAAGATCGTATCAATTAATTTCATCTTATGCAAAGCCGAACAATTAGCTAGTAATAGATTCAGTCAAGTGAAATTCGCAGTATGACGAAGGGCTAGGAAGATTATTTAATAGTTCTGTTAGTTTAATTCATTATGTCAAATAAACGCCCGCAGCCGTCCGCCGGAGGAATGATTATGAGGTGTGACACCTATCCGCTTCCGTGCTCAGGAGAGCTCATTAATCTGTCAGCCTCAGTATCAGTTCCGCTTGTCAGGCTTGTCGTCTGGTCTCCGGGGTGAATCGGATAAATTCGGACGCTTTGACTAATTATGCGAATAGCTGTTTCAACTGACGCTTAATGTTTCTTAAATATGGAATTAGCAAAATTGCTACCAGGTATATCCATTAGCTATGCTCAGGATGATCAGTCACATATTGATGAAGCACAAATCCTATTCTTTAAATGTTTGTTTATGTCGACAAAGTGAAAATTCTTAATTCCAAACAATGTAAATCTACACAAAGAAACAGCTAGCAAGCTTCGCTATATCACAAACATAATAAATGATTTATAAGGTCACCGCACACGTATGTGGTATACGATCGGATTCTCCCACACTGAGCATTTTCTAATTCCCGTCACGTGGTATTGCGGGCTAAGGCTAGCCTCACAGCTGTGGCCGCTGCGGATGCTGCGACTGAGCAAATCCGCATTTGTGGACCGACGCCATTTGTGTCTCGCGGAATTGCGGAGCGCGTGTGGACCGAAAGTAATGACGTGCCGCTGTCGTCATAAATTGTCCGATAAAAAATATTAAACACATTCGTGCATTATTTCCGCGCGCGTAATGGTTTATTACCTTGCTTGCGTAAGCGGTGTGCCGCTATTATGTTGTATCGCTTTTGTAATACAAATATTGGTTTTGGAGAGTTCTGTAGTCAGCGTGTTTTAGCTAAATGCCAGAGCATGCTCACTACTCCACGAAATGACGCCTTTATTTGTAACGTTGGATTAGTGAGAGAATATTTTGAATTATGTAAATAAAAACCCAGTATGTACTTGGTTTCAGGCTACTAAACTAAATGTAAAATTAATGTCAATTAAAGATAGTTTTGAAATAGTAATCAAAACGAAAATTTCCGTTGTTATTTTCTTCGTTCTTGCAATGCATTCAACATTTTTCTACTTTAACAATTTTATTACCGTTTCCGTTTTCGTTTCTTGTTATTTATTTGACTTGATTCTTTGAGCAATTTAGTTTATTTATTGAACAATTAAATGCACATAAGCGGGCTATTTCTTTCTTGGAACACTTAAGTAAGCTCCACTGAGCAATTGTCTGTGTTCCCTGAGGGCAACTATTTCATGATAAAAATGTTAGATATGCTTCAACAGTAATTATTAATTTTATTTTAGCATATGAGCATTTCCAATTTCTTCCACCCAAAATATTATGTCTAAATGTAATAATGTCGCTGGTTTAGATAATATGAGCAGCTTATTTTAAACTATAAAGTATATAGCATCGCAGTAAGCTACAAAGTTTCAGCTGGGAGCATCAAAACTTGTGAGAGGATTCAGTGCAGTTTTCTACGCCATTTTTGAAAGCGAAGTTTGAAGTGTATAATTTCGATGAATTTCGTTAGAAGATTGAATTATTGTGTGTATATCGTAGAAACTACAGTGTTTTTTTACAGAGATGTCAATAATCTTCAGGTCGCGTGAGGTGGGTGATTGAAAATTCATAGTTAAGAGTTTATTTTTAAGAAAACTAAGGTATAAACGTTAGTTTTCTTTAAAAAATACTCTACTTGTCGGTGAACAAGAAAGCTGATATTTATGTTGTAAGGGAACTTAGACTTAAGAAGAAAGAAAACATGTTTAGTAGAGACAATGACGGGGTTCATTGAATCGTTGATGTCGTCCATGATATTGGCAAACTGCCAAATAGTAAAATAACAAAAGTAAGACTTTTATTACTCTAATTGCACAATGAGACAGCGTTAGTTCTGGAAAAACAAATGAAGATATACTTACCTATATATACAACCTGCATTGTTATAACATATACTTATTATTCAGTGTTCCTTATTATTTGCTCCTAATACCTACTATGTATTTGAAAAGATATGATACACAGCTATACATAAGCTGCTACGCCTACAATTCAAGTGACTCAGCTAAATGTTTCGACTGCTAATTTGATCCTAGTAACCCGATAAACCGTCACGTAGGATTAGGAATACCTCGAAACTGTCACTCCGACTTTCAGTAAAAGTTAAGCCGAGTTGCTTCCTACATTCAAAAGTTATCACTCGATTAAAAGTATCGATTTACGCATCTTTATGTAAAACACAAGATGACACGACTTTGAAAAACAAATAAATTGCAAACGCATGAAACAATGTGGGAGGAAACGTGATCTTTATTAGAATCGCGATATTTTACGTTATTCATGTGTCGAAGGTACATTTCATCTTTGAGGAGTAACACGCACGGTACATTATTCTCGCTTTATCTAGCCAATAACGACACCTCATTACCGGGAACAACTTGTAATATGCGCGGAATATTATGTTGGAAAATGTTAGCACAATTTTGTAGCGGCACCGTATATTTTGACACGATAACTTTTTCACGAGTAACGGGAACCTAAAGTGTATAAACAAGCATAATAATGAGAAACCAGGCACGTATCAAAAGTAAACAACTGTCGGAAGTGCCGTTCAGTTCGTAGTCACAATGCTAATCCTTTGATCGATTAATCCGTCGCTCCACGGCACACTCTTCTAGTGCAATGCTAACTAGACACAAATTGCAATCACACGTAGGCTTACAGCAGCCTATCTATAGTACTTTACTAACCACATCTTAACTGAGGATAACGTTAGCGTACAAAATATGTATTTTATTTACTTATCTATGTATACAGCTATGGCCGTCATTTTCTGCCGCGAATTATTTTCCCCTACAAAGTAAATTGCTTTGCGTCAAAACGGTGTTTTACTACACCTTCCGAGATCCGATACCACATCGCGTATCGCGCATACAATCAGGGCCCGCGTGGTAACGAGTTAACTCCTTTAATATTTATTTATGCAATCCCCACATCCCCGCAGGGATTCGTAAGAGCTTCAAGTTATTTGCGGAGTAACAAACTTACATTATGAATAAATATTTTATTTGAAACAAACTGTCAGTCAAAACTGGCGTTGAATGGCAGAATAATCTTCAAAGCAGTGTAAAGCTCGTATTAGTAGGTAGATATTACAGGATCTTAGAGCACGAAAACCCTGAAAGGTTATAGGTTTGTAGCTGGGTTTGACAATAAATTGAATATTTTATAGCCCTGGATAGCACAAGCGGAATTTACGAGGAAGCGACCTCCTCAGTCTGGATATAAACTGCGGAAGATTGTTTATGACTTCTGTTGAAATGGGAAATTCAAAAACAGAAAAATATTAAAAAATCCTTTGTTAATCGTATTCGAGTTTTATGGAGCTTGCCCTTATTATACGGATGAAAATATAAAAAAATATTATTTTATATTTCAAAAGGGCAAATTCAAATCACCTAGTAATAAAGTGGCACTTTTTATTACGCATTACGAGGTTAAACCATACGTGGGAAAACGATAAAAAGCCTCATTATGGCTGTAATAGTGCTTCACATTTCAAAGCAAAAGAAAGTTTCTTACAAAACTTTTACAACATAGTCGTGGAGCTTAACATGTTGCAGCTGTCTTTTTCTTGCAGAAGCGTGAAAATTAATGTTTCTAGTCAGTTTTTCTAGTGTTGCGCCTGAAGTTTCTGTGTTGTATTATTTAGGGACAGTTACAGTCTGTGTACAGGTTTGGGAACGGTCTGGGTTACGTATAGCTTTCAATTTCCTGTAGTCGCACATTGGGGCCACAGCGTCACATGCAAATCACGGTCGTGGAACATAAATCAAATGTGTCGCGTGCTACCTTGCTACGTATTTCGGCTATTGATGAACATGTGTTAATGTAACACTAGCTAACTTGTAAAAGCTAAACAAAACAAAATAACTCCGGAATTAGAAAATGGGAAATGTGGTGATAGGAGATTTTTATGAAGATAAATACAATCCCATAATAACAATCACACGATTTTTATGTATATGTACCGAAGAGTAATTTTACGACATTAGTGAAATGCTATTGTTTTATTTAAAATTGTATTCCTGTGCACGTGGCTAGAGCTTACTTTAAAGTAAAACAAAATGGCGCGCAGCCAACTTTAAGTTTTATTTAATGTACCCAATAAAACCTGCAACACTAAAGTAACATTACAAAAGACGAAAATTGAAACTTCAAATATATTTGGACCTTCTGGAATCAGAAACGGGGAATGTTCACGAAGAATGAAAATAAACACACTACGTTTACTTTTACATTATTATTCTTGGGAAGTGAATTGATCGCAAAATAGACTTGATTCACGGAATAGTACCTATCTACAAAATACTCTTATACTGTTTGTTAAGTCGGGTAGGGGATTTGAGTGTTTGTTTTTTCAGTAGCAGTCCGATGTCGGATTCCGTAAGTACACTTCTGATATGCTATTTTCTGATGTGCTTTGTTTACCATTTTTGTTTACCTCTTCAATACCTAATATACAATCACCGTATCGTCGTGGGTAAAAATGGGCGCAGCGAAAATATTTCAATAAATTAAGAAAATGCTGACACAATCTGGCAAAGGTTTCTGAGCAGGAAAGTTTGGATTTCCCATCAAGACGCTACAATTCAATTTTAAGATCATCCCTCAACCAACTCAATTTCGGTAATAAATAGATTCCGATAAAAAACGAAACGACCTCTTGCATCTCGCTGAAATATCGTCGCTATTTTGTATAGAAATACACCATAACAGTAAAAATATCATTTTAACGTTCTCGAAGGAATAGGAAGCAGTAAACCTGAAGAAGTACTTCTCATTCTAGATATTATGTATATCTGCCTTTTGACAGTGAGATATATTTCAATCCTATATTGTCCTATATCGAGCGAAAACTTGTCTACCATTAGCACACGTAGACAGTAGACACTGCTAATAAACCTGCCCAACTGAACCCTCATTGGTGCTCATATCCAGTATTATAAATAAACCTATCAAACATGAACAAGGTAAACAGCATTAATATAACATCGTATGTAATCCTATATGCAAATAGCCCGTCATCGCAGCTTAGTACGTACATTAAGTGATTGTAACCCGTTACCTGCGTAGGCAGTGCTCAGGCATGCATACAGAACCACTCAGTTACGTGGCTGACAAATTTACGAGACAGGAATACCAAAACTGGGGACGTAATACCTATTGTACGAAGAGAAGTGGAGTTTCTGTACATATAGTAGTAGGTCGTTTCCTTTACGGCTTAATGATCCGTGATTAAAATACGCATGCCTGTACCTACTATTGACTGTACACATTACGGATTTTGTATGTAATAATACTAAAACTTTATGATACGTGGTTTTGCAGGATATAGTGTTAATTAGAAATCTGATATTCTATTAGGGAATAATTGACGGATTAAACTTATGGTAACTATATATTTTATGATTCTTGTATTTCAAGTTGCTAATTTGTTTATTTTTTTACACATTTAAAATTATATACACTACGGATCTGAGCTAAATTCAAAACTATTTATCCAATAACGCGCCTAATGTAAGTATAGAAAATAATATTTATTTATACTTACACACTGTAGGTTTCGCTAAAAGTGAGCGACATAAACCATTGCATATCATCCATTGACAACCATTCAGTATGTGACGTAGCTCAATTACTGTAAAATGTTCAGCTATTCTAGCAATTATCTCATCTGACCCGATACTGAACGGCTAATACTCTATCAATAACAGTGTTGATTAGTGTGAATCGAGCCTTAATCATCGCTCGCCGTAATCCTTAGTTAAACATCGATATTAATCCGATTGACAGTCACACTATGAATTTCGATTGCGCTGCACAGCTTTAAGCGCTGTAGCTTTATCTCTGTTTATTCTGCAAGCTCTGAAATCGCTTTTTGGTTACGTTATTGTAGCACATGCAATTTCTCGTAAGACGCTTTCGAGAGAATGTAGGTACATCGAATACCCGTCATGGTTAAGCTGGAAGAGCCCGGACAATTCTCCGGATTTATTTAATTTGTATTCGGCTCGGGGAAGTGGCATATTTGTTATTTATGTAGGGTCTCAATATAGAAAGGTATTTATAGATTTGACAAATTATACGCTCCATACCTTTTGATTATATAGGAATAGCAGTTATGGATGCCCTACCCTTTTTAGGGTCGTAGTCAAAAACGGAAAGCTTTGCAGTACAAGACTAATGGTAGGAGTCTAATGGAAAAAATCCCACCAGTAAGTGCCTTTAGAAAGAAAATATGAAAGGAATCGTGTTGTAGGTATCGGCCCTATACGTTTAATGGGAATCGGCATTGTATATTATCTGATAACGGTTTTATCCTGTTTGGGTAGATATTAAAGTGATCCATAACAGCTTTCATATAAATGTAGCAGTTGATAATAGGCATATTTATTTAGCGATGATACTTAATTGTAGGTACAATGCATCTACTACCTCGCTGGCGTTGAATTTTCCGTGTGAACTTTTTAAGATTAAGCCTCATTCATGACATAAAGACTCTTCGTAGTATACGACTTCTAAATACATGAAAGAATGTGGCTGTTCTTAATAGTCCTCCCACGTACAGCAAGCGTAATGCTAAATTATTACGTTCTTACTCGCAATTTCTGGATGCTTTTAATATCGTTCATTCGTGTCAATTTACTGCGCTTCTCCGACGTGCAGTCAAACTGTATTAACCCGGCGAGAGTGTGGTGAAAAAATGTTACAAGGAGTATGTGGCAGGGTATGACATACCCGCTTAGAAATTTGGCTGTAAAACTTGATTCTAATAAAAAAATATTGTACAAATTATTTATTATTGCAAAACGACTATTCAATAAGGTAGCAAAAATAAAAATCTCGAGTTTTATTCACAATTTTTATATTTTACTCAACTTCAATCAAATGACTATGAATTTCAAACAAATTTTTTTATCCTCTCAAAAAAATTATGAAAAAAAGGAAACTAAACAAGTTTTATGAAAAATAACTTAAAACTATTCCAACATGGACCGAACTCGGCTTGCATCACGCTTAAAATTCATTTTCTACGTAAATCTATATATTTATGAAGAAAATAAGCTCAAATAGTAGGAAAGTTTTTGTCACGAAATATACACACTAACTATGTGGCAGGGCATGACATACCCAAACGCGGTTTGCAAGCGTGTTACTCGAGTGCAGGCTGTCGTGTCACTGCAATCACTCCACTATCCCCTCCTGCAACCCTTTAACTCCAGCTATTCAAGACGACAACCACTTTGAAGGCCATAAACAAAAAATATACGCAAATAAGTAACACGGTGGGTATGAAATACCCTGCCACACTCTCGCCGGGTTAAG
>NWSH02000517.1:9247601-9265929 GCA_002382865.2 Heliothis virescens
TATTAACCCGGCGAGAGTGTGGTGAAAAAATGTTACAAGGAGTATGTGGCAGGGTATGACATACCCGCTTAGAAATTTGGCTGTAAAACTTGATTCTAATAAAAAAATATTGTACAAATTATTTATTATTGCAAAACGACTATTCAATAAGGTAGCAAAAATAAAAATCTCGAGTTTTATTCACAATTTTTATATTTTACTCAACTTCAATCAAATGACTATGAATTTCAAACAAATTTTTTTATCCTCTCAAAAAAATTATGAAAAAAAGGAAACTAAACAAGTTTTATGAAAAATAACTTAAAACTATTCCAACATGGACCGAACTCGGCTTGCATCACGCTTAAAATTCATTTTCTACGTAAATCTATATATTTATGAAGAAAATAAGCTCAAATAGTAGGAAAGTTTTTGTCACGAAATATACACACTAACTATGTGGCAGGGCATGACATACCCAAACGCGGTTTGCAAGCGTGTTACTCGAGTGCAGGCTGTCGTGTCACTGCAATCACTCCACTATCCCCTCCTGCAACCCTTTAACTCCAGCTATTCAAGACGACAACCACTTTGAAGGCCATAAACAAAAAATATACGCAAATAAGTAACACGGTGGGTATGAAATACCCTGCCACACTCTCGCCGGGTTAAAAAGAACAAATTAAACTCGGAATGAGTAGACCGTCAAGAAAAGAGCAAGACTTAATTTAATTATGAGTAGCTAGCTCTCTTGGAAGACATTGTGGAAGGTGAGTTACAGCGAATTACTACGACGACACTCCGTAATGGACGCGCTCTTTATTACGATATCAATTTGGTTAAGAGGATTCAATTCGAGAAAGTGATTTTTTGTTATGAATTTCAATCATTCAGGCATGTGTCTCAAATTATCTTTTACCTACTTTAATACATCGTATTAACAGAAACTGTTACAGAATAAGCGAGAACTAGGAACACTTTACATAATTAAAACGGTTATTAGGCTAAGAAGCTGTTACTAACTCAAAGTTGGCAATGAATCCTTGGCTGTCTGAAATAAGGCCGAGAACTAAGTTAAACGCCTATTACGGCAGAAATAGGCAGCCTATTTACTTAAGATTGTGTTATTTATGTGCTAACGGGGTTTTGGAGTATCGTTTCGTCGCCAAATAAACTAGCAATTGTGGGTATAACATTGTGTAAATGAGATTTCTTTCCCTTGAGGAACTGTTCCATTCAATATTTTAGGTGAATTCGTATGTGCTTGAACTGAATTGAGGAAGTTCGAACGTCAATTATTCAGCAGTTGGTTAAACCAGAGGTGTAAACTTTCTAAGAATACTTGATGAAGATAAGATAGAATAGTGTAAAACTTCCGAACGCCGGATCATGCAGGTTAGCGCGTACAAAGGAGCGGAAAGTGTTACGGGGGTGACGGCAGATTGACAGCCTCCGAACTGGGACGAGACGAAACCTTGTCTCGGACGACTGTGTTTAAGAGTTGACTTCAGTATTTTACAAGTCAGCATCAAATGAGATAGATACCAATGTTTTTACTGGTGAAAAACCTACTTCATATGTTAGGAAGGAAAGCATAGGGATGTATAAATTCGATGTTTTTTCTTTACCTACGTTCATTTGTATCTTATATATATGGTATGGAAAAAGGTAGCTTCCATACCTCTTATAAAGTAAAAACTTGTACGTGCAAAGAACGTAGAATCTTTCCTATTTTAAAGCATATGCCAATAATTTACACGCGGTAGAATTTAAACTACTGGCACATTTCCAGGGAGTGAAAGTTATCATGAATATGAAAATACCAAATCTGTACATAAGTACAGATTCTTCTACATTTATTAAAAAATGCTAATTTTATACTTTAGCCAGTTCTTGGCTTTTAGTTTGATTCTTTTAAAGTTTCTATTTCGTATGAGGTTAATAGAATTCTGCAAATCTCGGAAATGATAAGTGCTGAGACTGTTTCCTTTTGTTATGAAGGTTGACTAACCATGTACAAACATCGAAACATATTGGCACTGGCACAGATATTCGCAAGAGCCCTTTGTTGTTATTCTAAGGACCTCATGAGTTCCGCCTCAAAATAAACGATCATTGCGTAACTTATAGATGTTCCAAATCAGTATTTGCCTATATCTAGGTTGAATTCTATGTTTATCTTAGATCAATGTCGGTATCTGAGACGGAGGTGCTAATGCTCAGGTTTGCGGTCGTCTCGGTTCAGTTGGCAGTCCCAGACGCCACTGAGCCGGTGAATATTGTCCACCGCACCGCCAATGCTGGCTATGTCTATTTACCGGTTGACCACTTTCAACTGCATCTCTGACGCTACTATGACTTTCGATTGACGAGAGAAATTGTGCTTTTTTCCTTATGATAAATTTTTGAATAATTATTTTACGAAAATATTAATTGATCTCCATAATTGATAGGTTCTACATTACAATACATTTTTTATTGAACTTTTAAAATGTTAAACTTTGAGGATCTAAATAATTTTATAGAAAATGTCTACAAAGTAATTCTACTAATTGCCTTTAAAAAACAATCCAGGGAGTATAAAAATAAACTGATGTACAATTAAACTGTCCGTTAAGGATTTGCTCTGGTACTTATAAGTAATGACTAAAGTTAACAAAGTTAGTGAATTTCCGCCACATATAATATTTGTGTCGGGTGGAGGCGTCCGCTGCCCCCGACAATAATTTGCCGAAGCTTAGCGTTACGGGTCATTGGTTACACTATCCCGGATTTGAATATCGTTTGTATTCTAATCTAGGTAGATAAGCTACCTATAATGTTAAAGTTTCGGAATTTGTTATACGAAAACAACACATTACGTTTTAAAAGTCACGTCTTGCTAAAAATGCAAACAGCAGTATACAGGAGCAAAATCACTATTTATTTCTGTTACCTACAATATTGCAAATATTGTCTATCTACACAAATCACTTCTCCACACGGAAACTTAGTCTTAGCAAAAATAAATTGCAAAAAAAAAAACAAAGAAGCCTGATAAATTGTAGCTCCGAAATAACATTGTGCTACGAACTTGCTACGAGAGCTACGACATTTGGAATAAATTGATTTAGAACTGACTGAGCTGTCTTCTCGGGCTGTATTTTGGTGAAATTCCCTGAAAATACACGTACACTCTGCCGGTTAAGTTTATGTTAAGCGGTTCCAGTATTCTACCCTGAATACGTAGCACTGCTAAACGCAACATGGTGTCACCTTATAACAGTATCTATTTCTCTGAAACTGGGAAAAGCTAGATGTGTTTTGATTTCATCCTTGTGTAATAATAACTTATGTCAAGATTTAAAGACATTGTACATTATGACGTTAACGTTTCCTTTGAGGATACCACGGCGGTGCTCCACGATTGACTCGTCACAAGTCTGTCGGGCTGTCGTGCGCGCCGACCAAGTTCACCCTTTAATTCCACTTTCCCTTTTGCCCTTTAATTAAAATCTAAATTGACCTGAATCTGTTTATTTATTCAATGCAGTATCCACATCTATTTGAGCTTATCTTTGTTCCGATAATCCCTCGTTAAGTAATTACGGCGGTATGAATAACATAAATAAAAGATGGATGCCAAAATCTAGAGATTGCTCCGCTCTATTTGCAATACCGAATAATCCGCGATTAGTTTCGTGGGTAAGGATCTACGTACATATCGTTTCTATATAATTTTCGATCTTGCAGTGACTATTATTTTTTTTATCCCACGTAAAGAGGCACTTTCGCTCTAAATAGCACCATTGACGGGTGTTGGCGGCGGGACGCTGCGGCGCGGGGGGAGCGAGCTAAATATAGACGACCGCCATAGTGGGACAAGGCCATGCTCTCGGGCGCCTTAACCCGGCCCACAGGTACGGCTTACCAACATCCTTGTGATTAATCTTGGCGTATTTGCGAGCTCCATTCGAGTGTTGGATTAGACGCACTTAGATAAATCTCAAACGCCTCTTGACGATTCGTGTTTCGGGACTGAATATCATGGCAAATACGCGAGAACACGATCGCTCAGCGGTAATCTGAGAACGATTAATAAACGTTGTTCTCACCGAATGTTGTGTGATTGTAATACGTATGAAGTAGTAAAAGAAGAAGTATACAACGCAAAAGATCAGATTTAGCTTTAGACTTTCAACATAATTTGTATCTAGAGTGTTATCGCGAAACTTTCGATTTGGTATACATAATATATTTTTTTCACTTTGGCATACATATAACAAATTATTGTAACTTAACTATGTATTATATTAATAAACTTATAGATATTGATGGATGGCGTGAATGAGCAGCGCAAAGCTGGCACTAATGACGCTCGCATTTTGTTCTCACTGCCTCAAGCAAGATTAACGACGCTCAACCCTTTTTTAATTATGCAGCTTTTGTGCTAAGAGTGGCTGAGTTTTTTAATTTGTCTCCAAAGAGTCGTGGTTAAGAACTTGAAACTAACAAATTAGAAACAAAAGCGAGATTAATTTCATACCTTTGCGAGTAAATTATGCCGCGGCGTACCTACTCGGATAAAAACGCTGACGGTAATACAGTATCTCGTAAAGTTTATTTAGCCGTCACTGTCGCGTGTACCATTAAAAAGTTAAAGCAAAATGTGAATTTATTTAATATAGTTTTAACTTTCATTCGTGCGAAACAGTCATTACTCGACCTTCGCGATGATAAATGAACAGATAATTGCGAACTTTGTAAGTTCACCGGTGGAAACTTTGTGTGGGCTAAGTAGTGAGCCACAAATGCGAACGTTCCGTAATAATAAATGTATGAGAGTTTTGAGAATGCTTACTGATGATCAAGTTCGAGATGTATGCCTTGGGGCTTTTAAGAGAGCTGCATTCATCCACTAGATGTGTCTGAGAGGCGGTGAATGCCATTTTCGACGGAGTATGAAAAGGAAAAAGCGCTTTGCAAGCACCTGTGTATGTATTCATTCTTTTGTTCGGCGGAGGGCGGTCGAGAGCCGACGGGGCGCTAGCACGCTTGCCGCGACAAATTTTAGGATACAGTAAGTGTCCAGTAAGTACTTGTAGCTTGCTATCTGAATAATGTATCAGATATCTCTTAGAAAATTATCGTCATAAACTGTACGCTGTTTAATTTATTGTTTCGAATAAATTAGACGTGGAAAGAATACATAAACATGTTTGATTAAAATTATGTATGTACATAAATACATTCATTGGATTATATCTCTGAATCTTATTAGGTATTCAGGAAAACATAACGCCTTAAATAACATCAAAATATTATTGCATTGAAATACATGATAGCCGTGTTTAAAAACTCAGTATCCATAAAGGAAGATGTTCATAATTAAACAGTAAATCAAAGGAATGAAGTTCGCTGCGAAGTAAGGAAACATGTAAGTTCAGAATATGAGAAGGGGGTTATCATTAGCTATGCTTCCTACATACATATAGCGTTAGATACTTACGATGTTGTAGGACTGCGGCAACTTTGCAGATGTGGAGCTTTGCAGGAACAATGCGACTATCCGCTACATATGCCTGACATTTGAAACTAACACCTTTGTTCCAGGTACTACGGACTTTCATAATAAGTTTGAAAAAACTAATTCTAAACACCTTTTTTACCTTTTCGAGAGACTTTTAGAGGCTCAATGAACACGTTGACGTTATTCAAAAGAAAAGCCGAGGTCGGAGTGGCATTTAACTTAGGTGTGCAAGAAGGTTTTATGTGAAATGAGCGCGGTATTGCATGAGAGCTCATAAGAGGGCGATTATATGCTGCCGTGTACGTGTTTTGTTTTAAAATCTTTTAATATCATTTCTCCCGCCTCCTACGTACTACTTACCTACTTACATTTTAATGCTTCTTTATTGCCACTGAACAATGCGTCTCCGAGCTAATAAAACAGCGCAGTACTACCAACACATTTCGATTATTATACATGCTACTACGTTATTAATATCAGTAACATATAAAACCTTACACGAAAACTGAGTGCAAATGTGTACACACAAACTATTCGTGTACGTGAACATTTTCGCTTTTATCACATCCATTTCTTTGTGTCGCCAGAATAAATAAACAACAAGGAAAATTATACCGAAAACTCGAAGGAGGCGGAATACTTTTTTGTATACTGACAAACGAAACTTTGAGACTCGGCCTGGAGGTTCGACGGCGCAAATTGCTGCCAACGGGAGAGTTACCACCAACAATAGATAAAGTACTAACCGCAGTAATTATCCGGTGGGCTTCGCAGCGAAAGAGCATCTGGGCGGTTGGTGTGCGAGGATTCTCGTTAGCGTGGGGCAATATGCCTTATGTTAATGAGGTGGATGCAGGGTGCAGCGGTAATGAGCCGCCCGCCTCCCACATGCTACATGTTACACACTACCCACTTACGTAATTACAACTGATTACATTACGTGTTTCATGTTTAAAAATTACAGTCTGTGTTACGCACGTTGTAATACGTTGATACGTGGCGTAGCGTGTTTTTTATATATTGAAATGTACATAAAAAATTACGGCATCCTTCAGCTGTTTTTTTTTATATTTTTTAATAACGTTTTTCACGTTTATATACAAAGCGGGATTCGATTGACTGCAGCCGTTAATAAACGTCAGTAATTGAATCAGTCAGAATTATCGGAAACATTCACGCATGTCAATATTCATAGCTCCTCGCTTTTGTGGCCATATTGAATCATGCTGTGTAAATAAAATTGTTTTTTAAAGTGACCAAATATTATTTTAGCACTCAACTCACGCAGCCCTGAGCTTTTTTCAAAGCAAAATCTAAACCACTTAACAACAAATAAATATATTAAGAATGTATGTATTTGATAAATCAACTACAGTATGGCCTGAAGTCCATTGCATTTTGTCGTTACCTGAACCATAAGATAGGTATCGCAATTGTCACGATTTGGTATTCAAATGTGTATATTTACCTAGTACATTACAGCTTGGCAATTCTTGAGGGAAATGGCTGTATAAATTTGGGATGAAGCTTACATAATCCGCGATCTGACTTCATCGGGCCCAATACATTTTTATATGGAAATGGGAATACCGTCGGGCATACTTTACGTCATTATGGATATAGAAGAGACCAACGATAGTATCTTTTGAGGAATTTAGTTTAGGTAATGCCTTTAGTTACTGCAAAAACTTCATAAAAATCCTACCTACATATAATAAAGAGAATTTAAAAATGGTTTAAGAAAAGAATGGTGAAAATTATATTGCTATCTAAACATCTGCCTCGCTCCAAAAAACTTTGAAATAAAAGATTTAAATTATACTTATAACTGGAGTTTTTTAAACTTGTTTCATTTTGCGTCCAGATCTTTCCGACTTTAAATTACTTCCATAATTTATATACTTGTAAAGTAAGGACAATGTTGGGGCTAAAAATATAAATATAATAATGTTGATGCCGCAGTTGCTAGATTATGTAAATAGCTTTATTAGCATTTGTTTTAACACCTCTTTTCATTCTCCCTTATCGTAGGAAGTTTGTTAAAGAAGTGACTAAGTACTTATTTACAGACATCTAAGAATATTTTACAATTTGATTAATACCGAGCTGATGCTCTATATTTGTTATTAATTCGAACCACACTAATATTTCGTAATCTAAAATTTTACAAGAGCCTTTATAAAATGAAAAAAAAAACGTTAAAAACAATGTACTTTTTTCCAATTAGTATGTCCCTTTTGATTACCTTATTCTAAGGAGGCGGAGCGGAATTGTCTACGGGTACGAAGTAATAAAACCGAAGAGTTCTGTGATAAAGCTGAGCGCCAGAATAAGCTCCTTCCCTTTCTTTAAAAACCAACCTTAATCCCTTTCTTTTAAAATATAAAATACAACTAAGTTCAGTTTGAAGATCCTATTCCCTAAAGTTTTAATCAAATTAAATGTTATTCAATGTAGTTGCAGGAAAGCGTCTTTTGTTGGGTCATTAATGTTGAAAACGTGCTCGTTGTGGGTTCCTTCAATTCTAAGACCTTTTAAAGTCATATCTGCTTTGAGTCAACTGTACGTAAAGAAAGCCATTGTGTTTACTCAATTAAACTTTTGTAATTGATCTTTCTCTGTGTGAGAGGAGGCCTGTGTTCAGCAGTGAGAGATAAATAGATCAGAATGTTTACTGGGTATTTCATGAAAATAGGGCACTATTCAGTTGACTACCTACTTGTTAAGCAAAGATTGTAGATAAACACAATTTTCTAGATAGTAGCTGTATGTACCTATATATCTTCCTTCCTAGAACATTAAGAAAGTCATTAAACCTAACATCTGCCTATAAAGCAAAGATAGCGGTTTGTAGTTCCCGAGACAGCAACGATACAATGATTAATGAACTGCGGTACTGAGCGAATAACGTATTCGATGATATTTATTCAGGATCGACCCTTTGAATATGTTTGCTAAGTAAGAAAAAGTGAACATTTAGAAAAGTGTTTGTTCTCAAAACACCTTTCGTGTCGCGCTTGGATAATGCTGTAACCGCTCCGTGGAAACGAACAAACAGGTTTATTGGTCCGTGATCAGAATATATGCTGGATGAATATAAACTCGTGTTAGTTGTTTTTCGAATGGTGTGTTTGTAGTGAGTGACGCCGCAGTGGCGCGGCACCTCGCCAACATCCTATCACGCCAATGTCTTAGGCCTCGTTGTGACACATTTTGAGATCGCCACTTAAAATGATTCATACGATTCTGCCTCTATTAATTATGTCAATTTTTTTCATAACTTCAAGAAACTCTAAAATGAAATGGTACCTACAGATACTATTTCAAGCCGAAGAATATTTTCCTTAGATAGATACGTGTTTAAAATGCCAATAAAATACTGGTTATATCGCCGATAGAACATTTTCTCCATCTAAAGCTTCTGAAATACGGAACGTCTCGGAAAAATCGGACCACCTGGTGACTATAACTTACTTGTTCCTACCTACATTTTGTGTCTGCAGATACGAAATATTCCTTTTCCTTTAGATATTCGCTGGAGCGTGATGGTCGCAACTTACGGATGTCCCACAGTTTATACGAATGTGCGCAGCGTTTGTGAAATTTATCTTTGAAGGATCAACATTAGACACATTTCTGGTCAGACTTTATATTAACTTTTTTGCTAAGTTGGTATTGGAATCATGGGATCAAAATGCCTATCATTGTTAGAATTAAGCATCGTTTTTATGTAAATTAATCTACGAAAGTAATTGCCCTCCAACTGTACACGATATTTAGTATAGTTTGTGAAGTAAAACCAGGCTTATTTAAAGGATTAGATCGTTAAGGTGAGGTAACAAGCGCCAAGGGCTGAATGGTTAGAGTGTTTTCTACTTTAGGGTGCCTATCAGTCAACCTACATGGTGAGGCGGCCGGCTATCGTAAATGTATAAGGTACCGCCCAAAGGTATGATATAGAATAGAACATCACCATTCCGTAACATAGACCACATATGAAACTTCACAAATATTTACGCTGAAGGCAACTGAGCACTTTTTTTATTGATATGAATATGATGGTAGAAATGGAAAATATAATCAAGAAAATGTGAAACATGAGCTTCCGTGGGAACAAATGTAAGTATATCACCTCAACTGGAAAGTTTGGAACGTTAGGAAAATCGAATGACACATTTTTGGAAGATGAGTGTGACATGGAAAATTTTAAACAATGAAGGATTTTTGTCGCGCATGGTAACACCGAATGTATACGCACGACGCGTTCCGAACCGCAAAACTCCCTCGCTCGGTTTACTTATAATATTTGATAAAATTATTTGCCTTTTATATTAATATTTCAGTGCTTTTCTATCTGCATAGGAAGTTGATTCTATAGAAACAGTATTAGGTGATTAGTAGAAGAATAGAATAGGTGAAGTGCCTATCATTTCAACGTGTACCACCTCAGAACAGTAAACCCTACTCGAGTCGCTTGTCCCTCGTTATCGGTTGAAGCTCCGCAAATATCTTCATATAGCGCCTGTGTACCTTCTGTTCCACATAACCTATCCAGTTAGATCTGCGATATAGTACTTATACTTTGAGTTGGATTTTTCCTAAAACATTGGTTTAACCAATGAAAATCTACCCCTACTTACATACGTTAGCATATTGACAGAGACAACAGTTGAGTCTACGTGTATAATTTAATAATTAGGTTTCTAGATCTATAGGTAGAATATGAATATTTATCGGCAGGTGTTATTCTCTTTTCAATTTCACTTTTAGCTGTGCTTGTGTAGACATTTATTTCACTTCCCTGGCACAATTTTGCAGTTTTATTGTACCAGTATTGGATTACAGCCGCAATAGAAGCGTTGGCATTGAGAACGAAAGTAAAAAGAATGATTGCAATCACAAACCTAACAAATGTACGGAAAACGAACAAAATAACGTTTTACCACTAAAAGGCTAAAATTGCATTTTATTAGTTATTGAAACTGTTGTTTCCAAACAAAATAATATTGTTGTTCATTCGATAACGGCGGGACGTACTGATACGTCGTCAATTACCCACAGCGGTGCGCTTGACAGTTGGGAATTGACTGCGGAAAAACATTGCTTGCATACTCCTGAGTTAGAGGAAAGACTATAAATATAAACAAGGCCTGGAGACGCTCCTGTCTCGGGAGTAATGTTAGGGAAACTTATCCAGTTAAACTTTCCAAACCATTTGGGTGCCTTCTGTGTAGCTTCGCTTAAATTTTTCTTTTGTCTCAATTGCAAAGGAATGTATAGCATAGCGTGACCATTAACTTATTTTGTAGTGAAATACGGCTTAAATGTAGCTACTTAACTTGTATGGCTCCTTACGTAATGTTTCCGGACACGTAAATGTGTTTTTCTTCCAACTAAAACTAGCGCAGTACAATGTTGGTCAATGTTCCTTATCGTGCATCAAATACCTATTCAACGAAAAGCCTATTTCAACAGAACTTCCAAATAAATATTAGGTAAAATAAAAGCAAATCGATCCTATTCATTCTTTGCTCTCATAATAATTTATGTTTTATTTCTAGAAGATTTTTTTTTTATTTCCTACACTCGTCTAGACTGTCTGGTTTGTTCTTCTATAGTCCGTAATTCATAATTAATTACCTTTGATTTGGTCCTTAACAATAGTTTGGGTATATTTTAGTCGTATAACATCAGGACATAAAAGAAATACGTAGTATAGTTTCTTATGATTCTGTTAATGACATGATGAGGCAGACGTACCTAACTACACGATTGGCTATAAATCATCACCGAATGTCGATTCAAGATGACTGTGATAATTAATTGCACAACTAATTCACGCAGTTCTATACCTAAGGTACTTATATTTTCTAGCTAGCAAGTATGTCCCTTGTAACAGTTTAGATTGATTTCTAGCTTCGAAAGGTCAATTTTCTGTGGATAAGGACTAAGCTGTGACTTGATTGTGATGAATTGCGGACACAAAATAAACTCCAACACATACGAGATTCACGCTAAGAGGAAATGCGGTGCACTATATATTATTAAAGATCCCGTTGAGTATAGAAGTACTAAAAGTAGTGGGTAATTGTTAAATTGCAATAAATAGCGTATAGCGTCGTTCTCGCCTCGGGCTCGGCGCCTCCCGGGAAATTATTGACGTTTTCCGACGAACAAATTGCAATGTTGTTGCAAATCAACGTCCACACTACCAGTTTGCCAATACTTTTATCATATAAGCAACATCAAATATATATTCGTTTGAGTTTATTTCTAAACAGCGTAGGTATGGTTATTATTTAAAGCAAAGAAAAATCCGCTCATTAATTAATTTATGCGTTCAGTCAAAGCTAACCAATTAAATATTTTGTGCAGATTTTGTATAAGTAGCTTTTAATTTTATAGGAGAGCAGCCATGTTTTTTTGAAGTATAATATCAAAAGCAAAGGCAATTATCAAAGGCTCATTAAACCCATGTGTGTGGTTGAACTAATTCAGAGCACGTGTACCTGGTTTTATAGGAACCTCAATTTATTACATTAGGTAGAGATCTAAAGGCTAATGATAATCGATGTAAGGATTTTCGACTTTCGTGAAATAAAATAAATAAAATGTTGTCATTGTAAGTAATAGAAAAAACAAGTATTATCTAATAATAAAACTTGTGGTACCACAGTAGCGTATATTAAGAGTGATAAATGTGCAAAATGTGGAAAAGTATGTTCATTGTTCGGACACGTGGCCATTAAAAAGATACGAAGTTTTTCAAACTTACGTCTAACTATCTTACATCCTGCTCTCGGGATAAAAATAACATTAAAATCTTTTATTCATGCCACTGGATTTAAATAATTGACAGTTCAGCTTAAAGGTTAATGTATTTTGGAACAGATAGCGAGCAGATTGGACCTTGTTTAAATAAGTAATGACTTTTATACACCGAGTTAAATGTATGAGCTGCATCAGCAGACAGCGAGTGAGTCCGCATGAATGAGTAGGCTCGACGATGCGATCGATAGCGGCTAAGTGATGACCACGTCGACTTTCTGCCGGCTAAAGTAGCGGCAACCCGCTGCCTCCAAACTAAACTCGCTAATGTTATTGATACTGACGCTGTACACGACGCCTTTATTTTCACAATTCATACAATCTGGAACAACTGTGGTTTGTTTGTTGAGCCAATTATATACTCACACCTCTGAACTTCTTTCAAGTAATTTTCTTTCATTTGTTTTAAAACTACATACTACTAAATACTTGCTACTGACCACTCATAAATTATAAACTGTAGTTTCTGTAAATAGTTATGTAAGTGCCAAAAACTCAGTGTTACGTGAGAAATGGCTTGGACATACTAGTGCTCTTAACCCCACTCTGAGCTACTTAAATAAATTGTAACTGTGTCGTGCAACACTGTTAAAATTAAGTTATGTGAGCACGGAGTTAGTGTATCTACCATGTTTGTGTGTTTTGGGCACATACAATTATAAGACTAACATCATTATGGTGTGAAGTCACGGAAACCGCATAATGTCGTGTAAGGGAGAGACAAAGTGGATCGTGATTCTTTTGTGACCGCTCGCTTTTGTCAACGCAGACATAGATTAATGCGACTTCAGACGAACTTTTCTAACAAAATATGATCTAAACTATCATTTTTACAGCGAAGAATATTCTTTAACCGGATAGGTAATAAATTATGGGAACAGTGTCACAACAAAGGTATTGTTTTAAAACTAGCTCACCGTAGTAGCTGTAAGTTTTAATATTGTGTAAGAAAGAGTTCAAACTTTCAGTATTTTACGTAAAAATACTAACATTATTGGAAGTAGGTTATCGTGATAAACTATTTTATTGTCATTTGACCTAAAAAAGTTCACTGCAATCAGTGTAAAACAAAATAAAGTATAATTATGTTTCCATGAATATCGTTAAGTTTGCCTAGGTACAGGGGGAGTCGTAATTGTTAGGTGTAGCGGAGCGGGCCTCAATTCCACTAACGAGTTAAATGAGTTAGCAATTTGCCGATGTATCTGGTTAATTGACTGCGATCATTAGTGCATCGCATGTCTTTTTGAGATTTAATCATCGTGTAATGTGGTCACTATTCCTACATAATTGTGGTCACTTTCTAAACCACATTATCAAAGTCGTTGTTTGATACAGTTGTTTACAAACTTCCTTGTTTTAGTAGAGAATGCAGAAGGTATATTATCTTTTTCAAACCATTAACTCTAATGTAGATATAAATTACTACAGTGTAGGTACCAAGAAAATGTGCGAACATTTTCCGATATTTCATTTCAGCAAGCGATAAAAACTGCTAAGTTTGCCTATGAAATATTACCTTCAGAGATCTTGTGGAATTATTTCAGAGAGTAGGCTATGTACTAGATCCGACATGGCGAGATGGTGCTCAATGTCTTACCATTAGTAAAATACAACATCATGGTTGAATATTATATTGTAAAATATTTCATTTTCTTATAAGTTCCCGCATAAAATACAGCTAGTAAAGCAGAATGATTAAAATGCCCAAACAAAGATGTTGAATTTCGAAGACAAAGATTTAACTTAAATATTTCCAAAGTAAATACCTACTCGCTTTCATGAATAAAACATGAAGCGCAGATTAAAAGCGATAAAACTAGCGCCTGAAAAAGGTTCCTACTATTTGAAAATTAACTTTGGCGAGCGTATTTTGAAACGGTTTGGACATTGCATGAAATTGGATGGTTTAATTCGAGTTTCAACCGTTCATGTTTCTATAGCGCCTGCAGAACAATCCTCCTAACGAATTAATTAGTTCACATAAATGGCAAATTGCCTGAGCTAGACCTTTCGGACTAGTTTCCTGAAAAATTTCAACGGGAGCTCCCAATTGCGCGAGCCTCCGATGAATTTCCGACGGCCGGGTCCATATTTCCGGGAAATGACGAAGCGTTCACATGTGCCTACAGGCCGTAATGGGGACCTTCGCGATCCGTTCAATATGCTTAGGATAAATGATGGCGATGAATGTATCACCTACCTGAAACTGTTATCATTACTAATGATGTTACGTCAACTTGCGTAAGCTTTAGTTTTATGATAGCGATTAATCCTCAAGATATGATTTATTTTCTGTTTTCCTTGATGATATTTGTGTAGGTTTCTGTTTCTTTAAGGTCACATTGGAAAATTACTGAATGGTTTACTAATAACCTGATCTCACTCTTTATTTTTAAACAAAACGAGCAGATTTTTCACTTTAAAGTAGTTGTTAGATCCGGTTTGTGACCAATGTTGAAAATAAAATTTTCAGCTTCATTGAAATTCTTTCAGCATTTTCTGAGACTCACATAAATCACCAATCTCATCTCGAAACTAAAAGTGTTCAGTATAATTTTATGAACATGTTTGAAAGTATTTGCGCTAGTAATATCAATAAGTTATTTGTCTTGAAAACTTCCACGAGCTCAGAGCTGTAAACATGTCAACACGCCACTTTTTATTCCGCCAATAAAATGGGTATCATCTATTTTCACGTGGAAAGCTGTCCGACATTTAGATTATAAACATGTTACACAACGGATTTATTTCATTAGATACTATTTTATTACTAAAGTATCAAGCTTAACTTTTGTCTAGTTCTGCCAATAGCATTCGTCGCTACATTCAACCATGTAGTTTATTTGACTATACATTATCGGAGACAGTTTAAAATCGTATAAAGAGTGTGTGTTCTGTGCTTGTTTTTACTGAAGGTAACAGACACACATGTTTTTCACAAATTGTGTCACAAACATTACGGGATGACGCCGGCGCCATAACGCCACACGAGTTTCAAAACTGAAACTACCTCGTGTAAACTTGGTAGATAACGCGAGTACGGCGCCTATTACGCAGCACCGACCGGCTTCCTTTGACTTCGTCTTGAAGTAATTGCATTTATTTTGTGTGTTTAGTACCTATACGAGGGGAATGTTTGCGTTCATTCAATTTGCAGCGAGAAGCCCCTGAGGGCGGTAATCCCTGGCTTAGGCCTGTTGCGTCCTGCTTTTGATACTCCTCTGCGCACGACGCCGGCTCTCATCGAATTGTTTTTACTAATGTATGTGGGCTTGTGGGTTGCCGACCACTCGCCTTTCTGGTGGTTGGATTACTGACTTCATGCGCAGATTGCTTTTAACTTGGACACGCTTCGCCTTTACCTTTTGAGCCGATATAAATTCTATTATAAATAACCCGCTGGTTACCACCTGGTTGCAGGTTAGAAGATTTTTTTGAATAACGCATTCTCTGGCAGGCACTTTCAGGCCTGCCATTTCGTTGACAAAGATGTATCAAAAATTCTCGTTTAAAAGACAAAAGAAATACAAATACCCAATTGATTTCACATACGACCCACCGTGGGAATAATGGCAGCATTCATAAAGTACGATACATTTTCATAATGAGTGCGTGTAACTCCTCAGTTCAGCCCTCTGCGACCCAGAAACCGGGAGTTGCACTTTAATATAGCACGGCACTGAAGCGAATGCCGGATTTTCTATTCTCGGCCTTGTCTGTCAAGATCTATGTGCTGTGCCCCTTTAGGTTTTTGCAATATCCCGTGGTACACATCGCCGATTTGTTTTCTTTTCGACTCAACTTTACGTCTGTATTTTTAGTTCGAATGAGAGTGTTGAATTGGAGTTGATGAGAGCTGTTCTTTTATAGATGTTGAGTTTGTTAGTAATCTGTCTGTTACTGCGCGATATTTTTATCTCGATTTGTTACCTGGTTTACACACTTGAAATTTAAGTACAGTAAAAGCTCTTTATTCGCGGGGTTTACGTTCCGTAAATATGCCGCGAATACAGAAACCGTGAATATGGAATGGTAATTTATATGGGGTTATAGGAGATACGTTCCTAGGTGACGGATGATAGCGGAAGATACGTGTTACTCGATCACAATTTTCGTAACGAATGGAAAATTAAAACAATACAACACGCAATGCGGCACTTATCAAAGGACGGGACGTCCATTTGTGACAGCATTTAATAATATACTTTATGTCATAACAAATAAGTTTATTTTACCTAAACATTATGTTTGTCCTTTGTGGTAAGCCGCCGCCGCTGCAAAGGCGGCTTACCTGAAAGGAACCGCTGAACCAAACAAAAAACGCCGATAGCTTTTGAAAAAACAATCTAGGCGTATTAATAATACCTAAGGTCAATTTTTTTATTAGTTCACTTGTTGTCGCGAAGACATATTATACAGAATGCTTTGTATTGAGGTATGTATGTACCGTTGTACTGATTCGATCCGCGAATAGAGAAATCTTAGGCCGCGAATAAAGGAATTAGATCGCATTTTTTCAATCCGCGAATACTGAAAACGCGAATGAAGGAAGCGCGAATAAGGAGCTTTTACTGTATATCATTATAAAATGTATTGAAACAAAATGATACACGACAGAGAAAATGATATTTCATATTCGACTATTAAACTATAAACGCACAAAATTCCTGCACCGACATGAAATACCACGCGGTGAAATATCAGCTGGCTATCTATGTCAAGTTCATTCACAGTGAAAGTTGTCTGCTTTTCCAATAACTTATTTACAGGGGCGGGAATTACTATTTGTAAACAAGGTAGGTCACGGTTTCGTTGGAACGAGACTGCATTCAGTCCACCCGACGCAACATAAAATAGAGATGAATTTTCATGATTTTCGTAGAACTGACCTGTTTCTGTGTTTATTTATATTTGAGCGTAATTCATGAAATGGCAAATAGTAAATAGTAGGTACCTTCTACATTGCACTACATTCTATGCTACCGTTACGGTACTACTAATACTTAGTGATTCAGTAAATTGACCTGGTGGTATAGGTTAAGTTGTACTTTTTTCTGCTTGCAATGAGACTGGTATCTAAGGAACTTTACATAACTCTTCATTTCTTCTCCACAAATGATTGCGAAGCGCGGGAACGGTGTCGCGTCATTTTTCAAATAAACTGCCAGCAGGCAGGGGTGTATTTACCCTTAGGCTAGAAGGGCTATAGCTCGGGGCGGCAGGCCACGAGGGGCGGCCGGCAGGGCGCCCCTGGTGGCTTGCCGGCCGCCCCTCGTGGCCTGCAGGACTAAGGCCGGGTTGTTCATTTAACATAACATAACCTAAACCTTAAACGCGCCGTCAAATGGCCGCCCATTGGTTACACAACTGTCGCGTCAAAAATTGACAATTGGGCGGCCATTTGACGCCGGTTAAGGTTAGGTTATAGTTACAGTTAAATCGAGCAACCCGGCTAAGATGCAAATTGATTACCCCAGATTGTTCGAAATTGCAAATGCGTAAGTTGGTAAGATAAAATGCCATCAGCCCTTATTAACGTTGGGGGACAATCAAAAGTAGTAATAGAAAAGGCGCGAGCGTAGACGAGCGCGAATTTTTTTTGTTAGTTTTGGAGTCACAAACGCAACGACCGAAAAAAAACTTAAGATTGTTAAAGATGAGAGTGAAGGCGAGCCTGTTTTTTTTTATTATAAGACTAAATAGGTAAACAAGAAAAAAGAAGTTGCAGATTGAAAAGGCGCTGAGCGCACGAGCGGCGATTTTTTGCGTTTGAAAAGAAAAAAAATTACAATACGTAATTTTATTATTTTTTGTGAAATTACGCCGCCCCCTAAAAAGTGCCAACCCGGGCATTGCCTGACCTCCCACACGCAGCCCGACTGATCTCATAATGTCTAAATATCATGTGCATAAGCAGTGGCGGCGCTAGACGAAATATGTACGTCGGCGACATCAAGTTTGCGACGCCCTAGGGCCTCACCAGCTTTGTTGCCCGGAGGATTTTATACA
>NWSH02000517.1:9269173-9292654 GCA_002382865.2 Heliothis virescens
ATCCGATTTTAATTATGAAAATGAAAAAACATATTATGTACATTTGAAATATGAAAAATGCAACACGTCATGAAAATGGTTTAAAATCACTAATCTAGAATAGGTATATAGGATGAATTATAAAAGTTTTTCCTGTCTCAGGAACAAGAAACTGAAACAAGTTTACGCAAACTAAACTTATTTATTAAGAAAAATGACCTGGAAGTGGCGTTTCCTTATATTGAAATTGCGTTGCATACGTTCCTTTGTACTGTAGTAACGAATTGTAGAGCAGAACGCTCATTCTGGATTATAAAATATTTAAACTAAGTTAAGAAGAAACTGCAAACACGGTTAAATTACGAACTTAGTTCAGAAAATACTTTTCAAAATCTGTTCAACTAATCAAGTTTGAAAATAATGAACCTAGAATGTCTTTATAATGTTCTATATGTGAGATTATTTTTATTTATTTTTTTTTTAACTTACACTTCAAAAGAGTGGGGAAGACACATTTTCTTCAACTTTCGGAGTGATTATTTCAAAAAATATTAACACTATCAAAAAATAATTGAAGTAAACTCCTATTAATTTTTAAATATCTATTCAACAATATGTGACACGTTAGGGTTGGAATGAAAAAAAAACTGACTCCCCACAAATATTTTTTCTTCTTTTTAAATAAGCGTTCCTAGTTGACTACCTACGGAAACTTAAAAACGGCTAATCAATTTCATAATTTTCAACATCGAAGCCGATTTAACAAATGCAATTGACTATGACGATGTATTAAACGAATTTGTTAAAAATGTTGTCCACAGAAAAATAGTGTAAAATATAAAAACTATAAAAAAAAATCTTTCATTCCTTGATGGGGCGGAAAGCTACAGGAGCCCGGGGCGCGCAATCTTAAAATACGCCCCTGCCAGCAGGTAACGATGGAGCGTATCCGAACGGGATAAACGATAATCAAATTATCGTGAGCGATGTTTAACACTGACTTTATTACCTGGGAAAGATTTCTGAACAAACATGAATTTTGACGAGGTTCGCAGAAGAAAATTAATATAAATGCTTACGAATTTATTGCTCCATAAATTATCATACTGATTAGTGACCATATGTATGGTCATCTAACCCTTTGTACCTATTTCATTATCCATTACAACGACAATTTTTTAAGGAGCTCGTAAAATGGGTGTATGTCATAGAAAAAGTTATGGCCAATACGTTAGACAGGCCAGGGTGCGCCAAACCTGCATTTGAGTAACGTCATTAATGAAAGCACGGGTGTTTTTTTGATTGACTATCTGCTTTGTATAGTAAATTAATTCAAATGAGCTAGGGAACGACTATGGTGAAGATGTTTTCATCTAAGAATATAATGCTGAACTCAAAGTAGGTAATTTAGCAGAAGGCCGAGACGAGTTTATCGCAGACGGGGGTAATTTCTCTTAGAGCCGTTTGTACGAGAATTAAGTGGTTCCGAACGTGGCCGGGCTTGTCTTATCCCCGGATGTGTTGCTCGATACTACCTCTTGTGTTCACGTACTTCGTAAGTGTGATCTATATCGCAGCTATTTGTATTAAGTGTTTGTGGACTCTTTGTGCTATAGTATATACTTGTCTATGTAGATATTTTATATAAATCTTTTACTTCTATGTGAAATAGAAGAGTGTTAGAGTGTTGCATTTTTGCTTGATATTTTAATATTCTTGCTTTACGGTTTTTGATACTCTAAAACTATTTCATATTGCATAAAAAATATGTGGTGGTTAAATTTTAGAATACTCTGTATCGGTCTGGTCTGGTATCCGTTTCGGTCATTTCTAAATGCACTCATAAATATAAGTGTGTGTACAAAAAGACTTATGTAAACAGCTTTAACACGAATATAAAAAGTATTTTGCACTCTCCCGAATTGCGAAATTTTAAACATTAAACAGTATGTCAGTTCATTGAAAAATAACGTTTTTCCGCAAGCTATTAAACATCGCCGGACTCGTTAATAGATACCTGCCCACGGAAACACCAGACATTACACAGATTAATGTCTTTCGCCGATAACTCTAGAACTCGCTTTAAATGACAAAACATTGTATCGCGTGATTTCCTAAATTTAATGGCCCTTTATTCTAACTCGATAAATAGCAATTCTCGGTAAACTTAGCCCATTGGAGAACTTCGAAGGTATAATGTGTATCCGTCAAAAAGCGGACCGGAAGTCGTTGGCAGTTCCACAAAGGTCGAAAGTTGGCATTGAATCGCAAATAAGAGAGATATTCAACCAAACTAGAGCCAAATGTGGCCATAAATTTCTGAACGGGCGTCACTGCCCTATATTTATACAGATTGTAAACTTCGCCGTCGTCGCTACAAATTGAAACTGTGTATTGGAAAAATGAACTTCTAATCACACAGTGTCATGCAATGCAAAGATATACAGCATATATGTACAGACGCAAACAACCTCAATTTGTCAAATTTCTTTAATAGATTTTCAATCTTATCACAACACTGGAAGGTTAATTTTTGATTGGTAAAATTTGACACATTCGGCTACGTTGCCCTGCTGTCGTCTATACTTCTATGTACGGCTCCGCAATATAACTACGCAAACGAACAATGCCTTTCCTTGCAAAGCAAATAAATGTGACAACTTGGAATGACATTTAAATGAAACACTCGCAGGAATTGACAAGCCAAGGGAAAAGTGACAACTTAATTTCACAGAATCTTGATGAAAAGAGTTTCCTCTCAACGATTTAATAGGTTTCAAAGGTCTGTTTGACAGTTGTCGAACTATTTTCTGGAAGGTTCGAAAATGCCGGTCGACATGATTATTGGGATTTTGCAAGGATCTATTGTTCCTTGTAGCATTTCAAATACTTCAAAAATGTATTAATTTGATAATTTCATCACTATGTACAAATTGCTAAAAGGTATATTTATAACGTTTCTGAAAATTTCTGAAAAAGCTTGCTTTATTACCGAATGAAACTATAATAAGTAGGTGGCTTTTAATTTTTGCGGACGAGTGTATAATGTGATGATAATTATTACTACATCGGAGCTCTGAAAATTGCGGTCGAAAACAGCAGTGATTGCGGTAATGGACACATAGTAATGTGTTATTATTATTTTAAGACATCCATGATTTATTTAGAGTTTTCAATGAACTTATAGTAAATTAATGTGTTGGCAGTAAAATTTGCGACTGATAGTCATAATGTTACCTACTGCTTAAAAGTTATGCGCTCATAACTGTATAATATACCTTTAGCAGAAAACTATATTAGAGGCAAATTGTCCCATTTCAAGAACTGCTTCATTTTCCGCGGAGCCAAAGCTGTCGCAGTTTGCAAACTGAGAAACATCAAATCTGACATGTAGGTAATTAGTTCACGAATAATTATTTGTATATTTTGTTGTTACGTAAATTTAAGTTAATAGTTAATAAATTACAGTTTCATTCAGGTCAATTTACGGGCGACCGTTTAATTAACAAAAAATTGAATAATAACACGAAGTTTTGCAATTTTGGCGTGCTCCACCGCGTTGCTGACATGTGAATACATGAATGCCTTTGTAACACCTGAATTTAAATCGGTTTTCTGTAAGTAGCCAAATTAACATTTGTTTCAGACATATTATAGTTTAAGTAATTTAATAAGTTTGATAATTAAATAAAGAATGTATTATGTTTCCAAAGTGTATCGTTAAGGTGCCGCATATTAATATCAAAATCCACATCTAATCGTAATCCAAGAGTTCTTGCCTGACCGAGACGTGATTGTCAGCCATTCTATGAATATTCGTACTTATGAAATACAGCGGAATCACAATTCCTCACAAAAGATAGCCAGGCAAGCATAAAAGATCTTATTTGGGCGTGGAGCCCCTGGCCATAATCCACAGGGTGCGGGATGTAGGCCGCACTCAAGGGGCGCATTATCACGGTATTATGCTGATGCGTGTCTGAGTCCTCAGGCCTCCGTGACGTCACATTTATGGCGGATTTATGCCAATAATCGTCTTTCTGAAGCGCCTTTTATTAATGCTGCGTCTATGTTTTATACCGTCAACTTGCTTATTTGCTGTAGTGATTTACAAGGTAAATGCCTCGTTAGTTGAGTGTTCTCACTATGACCGTTTTTAAATGGTTTTATTTAGCTTATTTCTTGCTAATTTATGTTATTAGTTTCTTATAAAATTGAGATCGGAATTGGAAAATTATACAAATTAAAGTAATTCTAGAGTGTGATTTTAAAGTTGTATACAATTAGGTATACTACCTACTAAAATATTATTTTTTTCAGTAGACAAGATATTTTATTCTAGTTTTGAGATGTGTTTATTTATAATCAACCAAAGCGATATATTAACATATCACTAGATATGGTTGGCGACATTATTGTTAGTTGACTGATTGATCACTAACTTCTACGCCTGAAACAAAAAGCCTAGGGTAACAAAACGGTTACCTAAATGTCTAGGTATACTATTCTAACGAAAGCAGTAACAATGAAATGGCGATCGCTGACATTTAGTGGCCTTTATAATTTTATTAAAATATTTAAGCTCGCGCTCAATAGACGTGCACAATGACTTTCGTCTCGAAAGGTCATCCACCGACTATGAGTCTCTTTAAAGTTCATCTAACCTTTGTTATATGTCAAAAATTATGTCTTCATCATCTTACAAAGTTTTAACTAAAAGTGTCTCTTGTGTTTTTTTGCGTTGGGGTTTAGGACGGTTCAGTTCTTCAAAAGAGCGAAAGTTATGTCTGGGGGAGGCTCTATCAGAGAGTCACGCGTCGTTGGCTTCGTCGCACTTTTGTTCACTGACTCGCTTGACACTTAAGGAAACGGGCACTGAGGTCGCGCCCCATCTACTTTATATGACAATGTTATTTTTGTTCCTTGGCTTACATCTCTATGAACAAAATTATTCAAAGATATGAATGATATAATATGAAGACCTTATAATATATCTATGGAGGATTCGTAGGCGTTAAAAATTATTCAATATTAATAAAAAATGTTGGTTACTGAAAACCAGCCCAAAAGCATCAAAGCAACTGACGAGTATTAAATATTGTTAAGAGCTGTCACATGGATAAATTCTCACAGTTTTTAAAAAGTAGCCGCAAGTAAAAAATATAATCTAAACAAGAATGGACGCGAGAGAGATGTTAAATGCGATACAAAAGTTTTGTCGGCAACTTAGCTGTTCCAAGTTAAAAGTGTTGTAAGCAGGGCCGTTATCCAATAAAGCTTTCACAACTTCCCTTTTTACGATTCATCTGGGACAACTCAGTTATATGCCATAATCGTTACAGCCTCTCTGCCACTGTAAAACGTCATAAATGTCCCACCGGGCAGATCTCGATTACACACAGGTGTTCCGACTGCCAACGTTGGAAGATTAGTAAGATTTAATTTCGAATTGAAAAGCAGCCAATAGTATCAGTGACTAACTATAATTATCCTGTGTAAAACTAATTAGTAAAAGTCAAACTTATTTATACTTAAGGCTATAAAAGCCGCTAACGGCAAGTTAAACGCATGAAGTAAATCTTCTAGTGGCACACTTTGAAATTCTTTTGTTGTTAATAAAACTAGTATTCTCATAAAACCTTGTTAAACTGTAGCGTAAAACTTGTAAGGTAAAGGAATATTTCCTTATTTCTCAGTTATGAATTCCGCAAGAGGATTTCTTTATTTACTTGCAACTGTTGTGAAATATACGTGTTAGTAGTAGGAAAGAAAATGAAACTCTATTTTATGTGGCTCTGGAGACATTTATATTTAATTTTGAAAAAATTTCGCTTCTTTCATGAGCAGTGAAACTACTGCTTACAAAAGCTTGACATTAAAAAGTCACGCATTTGATATTTATTGGGCAATTGCAATAAAAAAGTACTTATACCCTCAGTAAATACTAGGTGGTAAATGTTTTACGGAGAATAATTACTTTTTGATCCAGAAGATTGTGATCTCAAAGGCGCCACTCGTCCTCGTCATCCAGTACCTATTTCTACTAAGACCCTTTGAATATTTCTTCAGACGAGAATTTGTTTCCTTTTTAACTACTTTGAGTAATATTACAACGTTGATTCACAAAGCTTTTGTGTAACGTTGTCGAGTAACCTTTAAAACCACTTTATCGCTTTAACAGGAGGCGTCGTGTTGTTGGTTCTATGATGTCGGGTTTGGACGTTTTAAGTAGTCTTATCGGATGGTTTTTGTTTGAAGTGACATCGTTGTGGGTTATAATAGCAAGGTGAACCCGAAAATTGGTCCTGAGCTCATTATAATGTGCATGAACACGACCTAAAACATACAGCGGTGGTGACAAGGTTAAACAAAACATAATATTTGATATAAGTTCTGATTTTACGGAAGATTCAAACGTAAATCTTACCAAAGAATTGACCGTCTGCAGATAACGTTTTTTCGCTTTTATAATTAAGAAAATGTAGATTAATAAAGGAAATATTTATTGACGCTAACAGAATTGTTAATGAATGTTACTTAATTCCATAAACGAAGGTACCAATTTGAATTAATAATCGGTTCAGACAAAGAAAAAGAAATGAAGGGAAAAAATGGAAATTGCTTTTTTTCTTTTCTTTTATCTACCGGCATTAAGTAAAAGGTCGCAGAAATGTGCCTATGGATGGTACCTACTCAACTTTTTACTGAGTTCGTAAGGAACGGTATGTATGCAGTGCTCCCTTTGTATTATTTTAATATCTCACTGTACATTGGTGCTAGTATATTGGTGCTTTTCAACCCCCTTTTGCTGATACCGAATAAGAGACAGAGACAAAATAAACAATTTTGAATAAAAATTTAAAAAGCATGACGTGATAAGGTATTTAACGGCGTCATTAATATTTGATATCAGTTAGCGAGTAACCGTCACGAATAAAGGCTTAAAACAACTTTCTCCGGGATGATTTTACGAGCGTGGTGAATTAGTTTAGGGTTATCGTAGAAGTTGATGGTACCTGCGTAATTGCTGCGGTACTTTACCGATATTTACCGACTACGTTTAAGAGCACTGAATATTGCATTCGCTACCTTCTGCGCCAGGAGCCACGAACGTGAACTGAAAATGTGTACCTGCCGTTACTTTATTACTTTTCCACTATTCATGACGCAGATACCTACTGAAACCGTTTTAAAATGTAATGTTCAGCAGGAGAGTGTTATGAACACAAACGGGGACTGCAAGATGAAAATATTATCTTTGAAATTGCTTTGGTGAAAGGTTCATTGAATCAGAAAGCCCCTGTGCTCTTACAAGAATAGAGGGTACAGATAAGGTTTATGTATCAAATGTTTTTTCATCCAGTGTGAAATTATTAGATTTCCGTGTGATGGAAACCACTATCATAGTACCAGACTGTTTGTTTTTTTTCTAAACTTGAAAACGAATAGCGTCATCACACAAATTGTGGGGAATGTTTCATTCATTTTCTCGCAGAGTTGGGAATAGCCTACATTATCACACTCGCCATAAAAGAGCATATTAATAATACGGCATCACACGTCAGCAGCGGGGTCGGAATAAACAGTCGCTTAGCTGTCGTTCGTTCACCGACCCACTGTGTACACAACCGTGTATAATAACAACTATCTAGTGAACCACTACCGCATCGTTTGTGTCAAAATATATCGTAAATATTTACTTACTTTAATAGTCGCTACGTGTGTACTTACTACGATATTAATAGCCGCATCAGTTTCAGATTATTTCTATCTAAACGGCACACAGTTTCGCAAATCCGAATGAACGTCGATATTTGAAGGTTATTAAAATTTAAACCTAATTGAAATTGGCTTGGCTTTTTATATTCTTATATGACGGGTTATAATTATCTACTAGTATTTAACAAGATGAATCAAGATGATCTAGTAGACCATTGTGTAAATAAAGAAAGATTCTAAAATAGCTCAGATGCTACAGCAATATTACTTATCAAACGTATCATTTGGTTGAGAATTCAGCCATGTGATTTCAATTCGTACCTACCTTTAATAAAATATTATCCACGAAATTGGCTTTGGCAGCCGCATGTTCGGTTCAAACGCGCTCATGATTTTGTGTGTAACCTTCCATTGATTATGCAAATAAATCTTAATTGCCTGTTTCGGCGCTTCTAATAAACCAAACAGAAGCTTATCCTTGAGAGTTGATGAAAAGCTGCTCCCACTAATTATGTCGATGGATTCGCAAATAGCTAATAGTTGTGATTGTGAGCCATTTCAGCAAACAATGCCTGAACAAGAACAGCATTAGGAGAACTATCCATTAGCTTAGAAGTATAGGAGTGGCCGGCGAAGGTCACAGTCGACACCTGTTATTTATTAGATTTGTTTCGATCCCGGATAATCTCGTTACAGCTGACCCACTGCGCGCGCCCTTGGCAAACCCAATGAACGAACGACATTTTTCGGTTAGTGAAAAATGTTCACGGGAGGGCCATTACGATTTTGATGGCGCTCTTAATGGTAAGTAATTACATGAGCGTTCAGCTGTAACGCTTCGGGGGTTTTGATATTATGTCATTTTACCTATATAAATTAGAAACTGGGGGGTAATCGATATTGAACTGAAATCGTGATCTAAAATAATAACTTATTAAAACCAAATCCGATCAAAAACAATTCAACAAAATTGTAGTCCGTCAGTCAGAAATTAATTGGTATCTAAAGCAAATCATTAAGGAATTTAACGGTATGATAAGGGTAGATTGAATTACAATGGCATTCATGATTGATGACATTTGCGATATCAATTTGAATTGAATACAATGTCCACGGCTTGGGTTTTGAGAGGATATTGAAATCGTTCATGTGGATTGCTAAAGCCATTATTCAAAGGCCGTATAACTGTATGTTTTGAACTCCGCTGTGTTTTCGCGTAAGGTATTGCGGTCGGGCCGTTTGCACCCTCGTCTTTAAAACCACCGAACATTTTAACAAACGAGGCGTCGAGCGATGATGTAGTGCCTTCTCGACTTTTCGTAGTGGTTTGATGTTATTTCTTACAAATCTGTGTTATGACTGAAGTTTGCGTATTTTACTACGCCGACCGTATAAGATGCACATTGCACACAGCTTCATACTCTGACGATGACATCAGAGGCGCATGCGCATATCATACTCGCTGACGCTCACACACTCGCAGGGTCTATAGCTGCCGATCGGATGTTTTGTCAAAACACGACCGACATTACGAAACACTCACAAAATTAGGTTTTAGTGGCATATAAATAATTTATACATCGTAAAAGTGACCCAATAAAAAGTGGAATAAAGGAAAGTGATTTATTTCCAAGTTACACCGATTTTATCAAGTAAGCGTGCGAGCCCACTCGGGATTTTGATACTGTTATGGTCTCACTATACCCCTAACTGTTGTATGCACGTATTTGTGCCATGCGACGTACGTTATATTTGGATTATTTGAATTATAAAGAGTTGCCTATATAAAATATGTATAACTTAGTAGTGTATGGTCTCACAATAATTTTAAAATCAAAATGCACCATCCAAAACTGGTTGTAGGTTAATTTACCAATTATTTAAAGGCCTGTAAGACAACTGTAGTTGTAATAGTGAATCGTGAAATGCTACAACAAGGCGTTGTATTTTTCCTTGATTCACAAAGTTGCTAAGCAATTTAAAGATAAATCTGTAAGCTGCGATCAAATCAGAGCATTCAAAAGACTATAATAGAAAATAACAGGTTTTATTCTAACACGGCAAGCCTCGGAATTGATCGGCTCCCGTAAGCTGAAGGGCAGAGGGACAGGGCGGCCATTGTTTGCATCTTTTGTTTGTTGGTATGCTGGAAGCGGTAATAACGTTCAAACATTAAAATTCGGGTCAGGTTGTTGACACAAATTTATGAGGGCTGTTAGAAAAGGGTAGTTATGATTCTACGCATTATCCGCAACACGTTTAGTATAAAAACTGAAGAACGAAACATAACATAATTTACTTAATACGTATTGCAGTTTACAGAACTTAATGTACTTATTGAATACGAGCTCTTTCCATACGAATATGTATTACGACTGAGTGCTCACATACGATAATCCAATCTGAATGTTCAGAAAAAGCTGTACAAACATACTATTTGAATAAATCGTAGCGCTAAGATGGATTCATTATTCAGGAATAATTCGCGTCCCTGTCACCAGGGACAATGGGAGGGTCCCGACCCGAGTGAAATGTAGCAGTAAAACTTTAAATTAAGGAGCCAATCGCGAACGGACATAAATCCACTTTTTGTCGCAGTGATTCAAGGCCCACCTTATGCGAACTATTTCTTAACATTTAACTGTGTATGTCCATTCATTCGAATATATATGGAGGCCCCTTAAATACACAATAGAGATATTGAAGAGATTTATAGGTCACGCAAGCCTTGATTAAAACCCTCTGAATGGTAGTATGCGAGGGTGGGTTTAATCCTACCGCTTTCCATTTGTATATTTTACGTTATTAAATTAATATTTGAATTTACACATTTCCGCAGCTTTCTAAAGCTCTCGGGATTTTTAAGCTCAAAACACTTGACATATTTGCGAATGTAAATATTAATGTACCAGCATGTAATCTACGGATGGTTTACGGTACATAGCTAAGTAATTTGACGCCTCAAGTTTAATTGTTGTGTTTGCCTAGCTTAAACACATTAGCAAGTTGATTGTATACCTAAGTTTAAGTTTATTGTCGGTGAGGGGTGGCGTCATTATTAAAGGACTTAGCTTTAATTAAATAGCTAAGAAACTATTTCAGTAAAATGGCACCAGGCAAACGTAAACTATCCCGAAAGTTGTCCAATTTTCACGAAAATTTATGTGAAAGCACATAAATTTTTAGAAGTTAATAAATGAAAGAACGATTAAATTTGAATTTTGTAATAGCTTCGTCATATTGCCTCTGTTAAAATTATACAGTTCATATTTTTGGTTTATTACGCAATTCTCCCTTTTCCACTTAGAAATATGAAATATGTATATTTTAAAGCCTGTTCATATAGCGGTATCTATGCGTATTACAGTTAACAGAAAATGTACCTATTAAGTAACAATGTGAGAACTCATTTTACGATAAGCTCTAAGTAAAATTTCTTCTGAACACTGATGGCGCACTGATGTCACGGACTGACCTGCGGCCCTTGCCTCCTTGCAGGCGAGCACCATGCTGTGCCGCACGTCAGGGTTGTCGTCAGCGATAGTCTCGCCGACGGCCACGAACCGTTCCACGGCGCAGCACACGGCCGCCCCGACGCGCTGCACGGCAGCCCCGCCGGACGCCTCGCCGCGTGACGCCACCAGACTGCTGATCTGTGACAGTGGGACATTGTCACTAATATGTCGTTTGCATGGCATTTGAAAAAGAAACGAAAACATTTAGTGCGTTGTGTAGATATCAATATATGACAAACTAATTGTAACATTTCCTCGCAAGTGAGATTGAATCTCATTTTTTCTCAAGAAAATTTGCCCTGCATTCTCGTTTCATCCAATTTGTATTCTCGACGTCGGACGTCGATGCTATAAGATTGGCTACTTGATTAAACTACGCTTTAAATTGGTAGGTAGCTTGGTAGTAGGAAACTGCTGTGCAGAAAATAAACAGCACAAGAAATATTAGATTTCTGGCAATAAGAAATGTAACAGGTTCGCTGCCTATCGGTTGTCACATTTAGTTTGCTGTGAAGACAGAATGTCGATATTAGTCTATGGGCACGATGATTATGTGCCTCATTTTCCAAGTTCCAAGATATCGGTAACATAATTGGCAGTCTGCGAAGCTCCAGATATCGGGGACACAAAATATCGGCGGGATACCTATTTATTGCTTATTTAGGGTCTTTATTTATACCTTTACATTTATTTTGTGGATGTATTTTATTTATGATGAGTGCTCTAAATATAATTTGAGTTGTTCATGGACTTAATCACCAATTTAATACAGGGAGGGCAGGGAATTCTTATGATGATAAGGATTTCCGGTCCACAGAATAAAATAATGAGGGTCAAAATCTTCTATCCAAAGTCACATACATTGGAATAAGGAAAGTAACCGCAACTTCTTGATTTCCTACGCGTCGCCGCAGCCACACTGCGGTGGAAAGCTAACATTGGAGAGTAAACCATTTTGCTACATAAATAAGGTCGGTCTGTAAATAATGTGAAGTAACTTTTACATCAAAAAATATGTTAGAGGCACTACCTACTCATAATAATTTTAAAAATTGATACGGTATTTTTATACATAAACGTTTAAGACAAATTGTTGTCAGGTAGGATATGCATCTTCTACAAATTAATATAAACAAGCACGTTTCATTCAAAACAGAACAATGACACAGGCCTTTGAATATCTTCATAGAGTCCGGCTAATCCTTCATCTGTCCGTCATAACCGTCACATAAAGGGATAGGGTGACTATTGAGATTCGAAGCTACACAGCTCCTTTGATCCTTTGAAACCCGTTAAACTTCAATTCTAATACCATTTAGCCCTTTCTCGCAAATACAGAAAATCACATGAATTGTTTATAAGTTAGCAACTTTGCACTTAAAGGTTGTTTGTGTGAGAAATTGCAGGTGTCCAATACCGAGTAATTATTGAAGCGAGTAACTTCTCGAAGCTAAGTTTCTTTGTGTGGAATTAGAAATAATGTCAAGTAAATAACCATAGTCCATCTATAATTTTAAGAACAATGGCTACAATATTACGACTAGTGCAAAAACCATTGTGAAATTGACAAAATGGATTGAAGAAAATTTTTAATCATTTCTATTTAATGGGAAAAGAAGATTTGATGTGAAGACTAGTAGGAACAATGCGAACGCAATCAGAACACCTGGGAGATTTTCTAAATCCTTCTAAAGACGACCGGGTCTGAGGGTAGCGATAGAAAATTTTCTTTGCATTCAGTGAGGTTCCAACATAACACATCGGTGGAGTCTGGAATAATGACGGAAAAGATTCAATCAATCCGTCAAGAGATTTGCACCACGGCCTTCAGAATTGTTTCGCTTTTCAAACTGTATCTACCAACGATAAAATATTTTAGATCTTTGTCTAAACATGCAATTCATCGAAGGAACCCAACGATTACTAAATAATCGCTGATTGTTTCGCATGGTGGTTGTTTCAGAAAATCTGATATCGAGGGCAATTTGTGAATCATAAACATGCTTGGCAACTAATTTGCATAGAATTAAAAGCTTAGGCCGTCGGCTGTGTCTGGTATCGAAGGTTATAGCAAGCTCTAAAATTTACGACGTTTACGCAATGTTTTTTGCCTGAAACGGTTGTTATTTGGCTTACAATAATAACTGTTATTGAATAGTAATTTTACTTGATATAGATTGAATAAATTATTATGTATGTACACAGATTCTTGTTGCACAAAGGAGCTGCAGGGACATTGAGATGCGGAGCGACGTCTTTGTTTAGCTAGTTGACTGCTCAGAGTACGAGATAAGTCAAACAAGTACAATGTCAACTCCAGTCACTCGTATGTACGTTACGTAAGCCACTGAAAACTTTGCTTAAACAAATCAATGTTAACACTTTGGCTGCGTTAATGATGTTTAATTGTCGCAAACCCATATTGTAAATACACTGTCTTTTCATTGATAAAATTGTTCTACTCTTATGATAAATAGTGAGTATTCTTTACCAAGACTAAGCTTAGCTTAAAACCTGAATTATTCTATGAAAAAGTAACATTCTGAATGCACAGTTAGGTACCACTGCAATAAAAATTACAGACGGGCGTCAATTAAAGTTAAAGTTTAATGACCATCTCTGCAGAACTTAATTAATACTTGATTGCTATAATAGGTACTAAGGCTTGTTTTGTTCATATGCTTTTCAATGTAACAGTCAAAACCTTAAAATTAACTTTTATTTTGGACTTGCCTCATCCATCTCAAGAGGAAACACGATAATTATGAATATTATAGGAAAAAAAAACCACAACAAACAAAAATTTACGAGTCCATGACGTAAGGATGCAAGAAATTCAGTTAAACATTATTTTGGAAGGTGGTTTGAGTGTCGTCGGCCGGGACGCGGGGCGAGACCGCGCGGCGCGAGCTCCGATCAAGGTCGTTCTTGCACGCGAGCTTCTTTGCCACCCCGCGCCAACACTACTTGTTGCGCTTCGTGCTGCATGTCTAGCAGACGAGCTGATCGTGCGGGAGCCGGTACAGCACTGAGGGTCCAGCTCAGCGGGCAGCACGTACCTGAGGCTCCCGGCGCGCGAATTCATCGTCATCGGAGAGAGCGTCCATGTCTTGGAGCGCGTGGCGCGCGGGCGGTGGGCGCGCTCGGCGGCGCGCAGTCCGCGGGCGCGCACGTGCTGCGTGGCGCTGGCGTGTCGCTGCGGCACCGCGCCGCTCCGCCCGCGATCGCCGCGGCACTGACGGACCCGGCGCACATCGATCGCACCTACCCGCCCGCCCCACGACGCGCCGCCCGCTACGAGTCCACGTGGCCGCCCGCCCCTCGTGCTTACTATGACACCCCAAACTTTTGGCGCTACTAACTTATACCTAGTTTACTTTTATCTTTTGTCAATAAGTTCGACAAACGGCATGCAGTTTATAATTAAAAGCGGTCCTGGACGAGTCGAACATACTCGTAGACATACATATCAGTCGTGTTGATAATAAAAAATGGCTACATTTAAAACAGCCGCGCCGCACTCGATACCTCACCGCGGCTGCGCGGGCCGAGGAGCAACAGATTGTTGTCGTGGGCGGGAAATTCTAATCGCGGACGTCAAACCGGCGACGCAATAGAAATTATAGCTACTACGAAAATAAAAGTACGGTTTTAGTCGCGTACGTAAAAGAGGGAATAATCGTCGGTGTTCTCGTCGTGCGCGACGTCAGAGGGCCGCGCAATACGCAATCCGTTCCGTCGGCGCGGGAAGTCACGCGGTCGCCGGCGCGAGTGCTGCCGGCGGCGCGACACGGAGCCCGAGGCGCTGGTGCATACCTGCTTGATGAGGGGGAGCAGGGTTCTCTCGATGGAGCGCGTTTTTATCTGTGAGAGATCGACGTCGGGCAGGCCGGTGGCCGCCATGGCTGGCGCGGGCGCGACTGCGCGTGTGCGCGCGCAGGCCGGGCCGGCGCCGCCATTGGCGGAGCGCGCGCCGTCACGTGCCCCCCTCCCGCCGCCCGCCCACGGGCTTCGTCCGCCCGCCGTAAACATGCGATTGCGTGTTTAGTTTTAACACATACTCTAGCGGGCTTTAAAAACTACGGCTTTACGTGTTTTACTTTGTTTTGATTTCGAGCGCCAATTATACCTAATACATCCACGTGCACGCTTCACCTACATTATTTTATTTATTTACACCCTCTGGGGGCTAATTTACGGGAAATAAGTTACTTGTAGTAATGTAGGTCTAAATTAAAAGCCTTTTATTGATGCACAAACTTTATTTTCCTATCGTTGACCACCCAACAGGACACTAATTAACTTATTATTAATCATTGGCACATTATCACAAAGGTTGTCAATGATTTATCTATAATTTTACATACGTAGGTACTTATATGATAACAATCAATAGTTTTACTCTCTGTAACTGTGATGGCAATAACAAGTAATTTTATAACAAAATCACTTTTCCGGTGAGATCCTACTTTCGATATTCACAAGTAGATAATAAAATATAATATAGGTATATGTAATATAATAATACTGATAAATATTAGAAGATAATTTAGATCATTCAAACTTTACTAAATTTTACTGAAATGAAATATAATATACTGCACATAAAGTAAGATCATAACTTATGGACTAAAATTTATTTTTAAGGCTTTGGTAATTGCGTAAACAGTTGAAGATTAGGATATTTAAATAAAGATTCCGTACATTATAATACAATTGAATAATTAATAACAAGACAAATTGCAAGTTAAATATTTCTAGAAACATACAAATTTAATCCGTACAATAGTTTTAGTAATAGGGTAAAAAATTCTTCACATTTACACTATTTGAAACCATGAAAGTTTCGACATGCAGGCACACTGAAACATGAAGTATGAACAGTATAAATACTTAGTAAAACAATGTTTTTCATTAGGACGGCAACGGTTACAAAATTCCAATCATTTAAATTTACGAGTTACATTAATTTAAGTGCTCTTAAATATTACTAAATTATGGCTGTGAGGCAAGCACAATCAGTATTGTTCAAAATAACCGGCAACTATGTAGTTACCTCGTGTTTTAATATTCGATCCTTACAACTAAGGAGGAAGTCTAAGGAACGTGTAGCGGAAAGCTTGAAATCGTGCTGGAACGTTATTCACGCTTTCATTGTCTAATATCTTAGTGCTAGAGAAACTCTGAACATCAACTGTGATGTCCAACTATCTAATACAATATGTTTTCAACAAGCTTTGCGAAACTTTCCTAACTGTAGCAGTCAAACTGGGAATTGAGAACACCTTATCTCTAGGAGGTAGAGGTGGAACTCGCTTGCTTCTAACTTTCCAAGTTCCCACTAGTTCGCTTATCAGTTGTAGTAGACGCCCATACTGATCTGCGGACGACGTTTGCACAAGGCTTGCTTGGAGCTGGTGCTGTCTTGTGAACTGTCAGACATCCAGGGGCTTTGTCCTGAAGAATTTCGGACCTTCCTCTTGCGAAGGCTCTCAGTAGGACCTAGAGTGGGTCTCAATAACTGTTTGAACCTGAAGGGACCCTCTGTGTAGTCGTCGTCTGAGCTGAAGACTGGGGTCGCGAGGATTTCGGGCGAGTTGCGAAGTATCTTGCGCAAGTCAGACTCGGGGTCGTAGGTGGGGTTGTAAGCTGGCCGTGGAGGAGGCTCGGATTTTTGAGATTTTCTTACTAACTCGTTGATCTTATTACTGTTGAGAGAAAAAAACCGTAAGTATGATTCCTCTTTCGCATAAATGATAGGTCTCGTTATTGACAAATCATCAGTTTTATAATGAAAAAATCTGAATACGGTTTCTTAGGGAATATTATCTCGAATGAAGACATGCATTTAACGTGTATGTATTTAACTATCTTTCTCTAGCGATCTACCAATAACAAAATCCATACCCATCGTTTCTGCTGTCCACAATCAATGCCGCATGCGACAGAATGAGAGCGATTAGTATCGTTCAGGGCCAGAAACTAGCCGAATCTAATTCCCTGTAATCCCTGTGTTCCCCTTGACTTCTTTGGTCCCCATAAGCCATGTGATCCCTGTGGTCCCTGGGATCCACGGGGTTCCTATGGTCCCCGAATTCCATATGATCTCTGTGGTTTCTGGGCTCTCTGTAATTGCTGGGGTCCCTGTTATCCCTGTGTTCCCTGAAGTCCCTGTCGAGTGGATCGTACCTGACTAGTCCGCCGCATTGCCGGCTGCACGGCAGGTTCTGCCAGTTGTTTGATTGCAGATGTCTGTCGTCCTGGTACATGTGACCGTTGCTTGTCGGCTGGTATCTGTGAAAGTAGTAATTGATATTAAATGTCAAGTAGCATAACAGTCTCTTCTCTGAAGGTTCATGCCATAGAAAAGTAGTCAAAATTAAAAACATTTCTATAGCACTTTCTGACGAAAACCTATTTAGAACTTTTTCTGGAACCTCTGAAATTGGCACTTAGTGTTATGCAGAACTTAGCTTATTTGTTCTCTCACTTTAAACGTATGTATAGTTGCGGCGGAGATAGTAAACATTCCAAACTATTTTTATTTTTATATTTTATACACAACAACGTCCATAAAAGTTCTTCTTATCTGAAAATACTATGATTCGATAACATTTTTATGGTGTCATTAAATAAAAACATGACATGAATCTACAGTGACTATATTACTGAAAGCAGCTTTTTATTTACATGATTTTGCNACGTGCCCCCCTCCCGCCGCCCGCCCACGGGCTTCGTCCGCCCGCCGTAAACATGCGATTGCGTGTTTAGTTTTAACACATACTCTAGCGGGCTTTAAAAACTACGGCTTTACGTGTTTTACTTTGTTTTGATTTCGAGCGCCAATTATACCTAATACATCCACGTGCACGCTTCACCTACATTATTTTATTTATTTACACCCTCTGGGGGCTAATTTACGGGAAATAAGTTACTTGTAGTAATGTAGGTCTAAATTAAAAGCCTTTTATTGATGCACAAACTTTATTTTCCTATCGTTGACCACCCAACAGGACACTAATTAACTTATTATTAATCATTGGCACATTATCACAAAGGTTGTCAATGATTTATCTATAATTTTACATACGTAGGTACTTATATGATAACAATCAATAGTTTTACTCTCTGTAACTGTGATGGCAATAACAAGTAATTTTATAACAAAATCACTTTTCCGGTGAGATCCTACTTTCGATATTCACAAGTAGATAATAAAATATAATATAGGTATATGTAATATAATAATACTGATAAATATTAGAAGATAATTTAGATCATTCAAACTTTACTAAATTTTACTGAAATGAAATATAATATACTGCACATAAAGTAAGATCATAACTTATGGACTAAAATTTATTTTTAAGGCTTTGGTAATTGCGTAAACAGTTGAAGATTAGGATATTTAAATAAAGATTCCGTACATTATAATACAATTGAATAATTAATAACAAGACAAATTGCAAGTTAAATATTTCTAGAAACATACAAATTTAATCCGTACAATAGTTTTAGTAATAGGGTAAAAAATTCTTCACATTTACACTATTTGAAACCATGAAAGTTTCGACATGCAGGCACACTGAAACATGAAGTATGAACAGTATAAATACTTAGTAAAACAATGTTTTTCATTAGGACGGCAACGGTTACAAAATTCCAATCATTTAAATTTACGAGTTACATTAATTTAAGTGCTCTTAAATATTACTAAATTATGGCTGTGAGGCAAGCACAATCAGTATTGTTCAAAATAACCGGCAACTATGTAGTTACCTCGTGTTTTAATATTCGATCCTTACAACTAAGGAGGAAGTCTAAGGAACGTGTAGCGGAAAGCTTGAAATCGTGCTGGAACGTTATTCACGCTTTCATTGTCTAATATCTTAGTGCTAGAGAAACTCTGAACATCAACTGTGATGTCCAACTATCTAATACAATATGTTTTCAACAAGCTTTGCGAAACTTTCCTAACTGTAGCAGTCAAACTGGGAATTGAGAACACCTTATCTCTAGGAGGTAGAGGTGGAACTCGCTTGCTTCTAACTTTCCAAGTTCCCACTAGTTCGCTTATCAGTTGTAGTAGACGCCCATACTGATCTGCGGACGACGTTTGCACAAGGCTTGCTTGGAGCTGGTGCTGTCTTGTGAACTGTCAGACATCCAGGGGCTTTGTCCTGAAGAATTTCGGACCTTCCTCTTGCGAAGGCTCTCAGTAGGACCTAGAGTGGGTCTCAATAACTGTTTGAACCTGAAGGGACCCTCTGTGTAGTCGTCGTCTGAGCTGAAGACTGGGGTCGCGAGGATTTCGGGCGAGTTGCGAAGTATCTTGCGCAAGTCAGACTCGGGGTCGTAGGTGGGGTTGTAAGCTGGCCGTGGAGGAGGCTCGGATTTTTGAGATTTTCTTACTAACTCGTTGATCTTATTACTGTTGAGAGAAAAAAACCGTAAGTATGATTCCTCTTTCGCATAAATGATAGGTCTCGTTATTGACAAATCATCAGTTTTATAATGAAAAAATCTGAATACGGTTTCTTAGGGAATATTATCTCGAATGAAGACATGCATTTAACGTGTATGTATTTAACTATCTTTCTCTAGCGATCTACCAATAACAAAATCCATACCCATCGTTTCTGCTGTCCACAATCAATGCCGCATGCGACAGAATGAGAGCGATTAGTATCGTTCAGGGCCAGAAACTAGCCGAATCTAATTCCCTGTAATCCCTGTGTTCCCCTTGACTTCTTTGGTCCCCATAAGCCATGTGATCCCTGTGGTCCCTGGGATCCACGGGGTTCCTATGGTCCCCGAATTCCATATGATCTCTGTGGTTTCTGGGCTCTCTGTAATTGCTGGGGTCCCTGTTATCCCTGTGTTCCCTGAAGTCCCTGTCGAGTGGATCGTACCTGACTAGTCCGCCGCATTGCCGGCTGCACGGCAGGTTCTGCCAGTTGTTTGATTGCAGATGTCTGTCGTCCTGGTACATGTGACCGTTGCTTGTCGGCTGGTATCTGTGAAAGTAGTAATTGATATTAAATGTCAAGTAGCATAACAGTCTCTTCTCTGAAGGTTCATGCCATAGAAAAGTAGTCAAAATTAAAAACATTTCTATAGCACTTTCTGACGAAAACCTATTTAGAACTTTTTCTGGAACCTCTGAAATTGGCACTTAGTGTTATGCAGAACTTAGCTTATTTGTTCTCTCACTTTAAACGTATGTATAGTTGCGGCGGAGATAGTAAACATTCCAAACTATTTTTATTTTTATATTTTATACACAACAACGTCCATAAAAGTTCTTCTTATCTGAAAATACTATGATTCGATAACATTTTTATGGTGTCATTAAATAAAAACATGACATGAATCTACAGTGACTATATTACTGAAAGCAGCTTTTTATTTACATGATTTTGCTAAGATGGAACAGTACTGTCTTGTTTGGTGTAAGTTAGCATCACATTGCTGGTCTACAAACCTTGGGTTTTTGATCTCAATGTCTTTCTTACAAATCAACGGTTCGTCCCATGGCCTAGCGGGACTCTCCAGGAACTCGGGCGACGGACTGCATCCGTTCCATTAGAGTAAGCGTGAACAGTTATAAATTACGATTTTATGAGTAAAATTAATACAACCTCGATGGGGATTAGTAAAAATTGGTGATGGATTTAATATTTGATCAAGAAATCAAACTCAAATAACACACTCATCAATGGGTAATTAATTAAAAGTAAACATTTGCGTTCCGCAAATCGAGTTTTTTGTTTATATTACTTTTTTATTGCTATCGAAATTGAACATTCTTTGATTGATGTGCAGATATTAGTTAGATATTACGATTGCTTCATAGACTATAAAATTTGCGGTGTGACGCAATCGTGTTTTTATCAACAGATGAAAGGAAAGTTTTTATGAACTTCTATCGTAAATAATCGTGACGGGTTTAAGACGACGACCTGCAGCTGTTTTTGTTTAGGGTATTCGTTGATTTATAAATCCTAAACCACTTAATGTCGACATGTAGTAGACATTTTCAGTTTTACAAAGGTCCGATGAAACAATCCTGGTTGAAGACATGTGTAATGTTCAGCGTGGGTTTTTATTATTAGTATGTATGTCGAAAGTTATAAAGTATCAACTATTTTACTATATACTTCATGTAAAAAAAAAATGTTCCGAAACAAGGTAAAACTTGTCATGACACAAACGGTCTTGTCCACGGACCTACCGCGCCACCTACCGGCTTGCTTAAACTTGACCAGGATCTCCTAGAGGTTTTCAAGTATTAACAGGGTTTGTTTGAATTTGCCTATGTTCGTCTAATATTGATCGCTTTTTATCGATGGGAAATCATCAGAAGACTTCTCCCGCTGTGGGTGACAGTGTGCTGTGTTCACCGGTGTGCCGTGGGTGGCGTGAGGAATTGGAGTGCCTGGACCGCGTTCACTCTTTCGAAAAATTCCTTAGCCCCGGCAGGCTCTGACCCTAGTGGGCACTGCTGGGTAATATTGATCCCTCAGTTTTCATTGAGCACGTGATTACCTGGACAGTCTGCTGGCATCCCTCTCGAGCTGCGTGGGCTGGCCGCGCAGTATGGCGGGCACGAGCGTGAAGCCGGGCGGCTGGCGGTACTCGTCGGCGCGCTGCACGTCCGCCAGCCGGATGCCGGGCTTGTTGCGACGGAGATTCTTGTGTAGTTCCTGATTCTTGTCGTGGACCTAAATGGAGGATGGCTTTTTTAGTTTTCAATTACGCCACCAATTTTTTGAAGGTTACAGTTGATTTGCAAGAGCATTTCCTGGTATATGATTATGATACTGAATAATAAAGGTCTTAAAATTACAGTTTCATGGACCTTTCTTGTCTGGTGGAATGGCAGTTCGACGAAGATATGCGATATCGAGCACCCTGGGTGATGTGTTATAATGTAAGTGCAAGCAATATTTTCCTGCAATTCCAATTACGTGTACGTTAACGCCAATATCCAGCAATAAGTTCATTTATTAAAATGCTGGTCACTTCCACATATCAATGCATGTAGTCACCGGTAAACTGTGAGCATTTATTCGTTTTTAATAGGCTTTTATTAGGTCCACCTGTATGTTACTAATTAACACGTAATGAAATCTAAGATAACTAATTTATTCTAGGGGCAGCAGAAGACGAGTGACTGCACGAGACCGAATGACAAAGGCCAGTAATACAGTTACCTGGTCAGAGAAGGCGTGCAGCTGGTCGGCGCGGTCGTGCGCGGAGTAGTGCTGCAGGCGGCGCGGGGCGGCGGGCGCCGCGTGCGCGGGCGGCGCCGGCGCGCGACCCGCCGCCCACTTGCGCCGCGCTGTGTAGCCGCGGAAGTCTGAGAATGAAGATAAAAATCTAGGTAAATCTCGTCTACAGGTTCCCGGGTTTCCTGGGTCGTGTCGAAATAGCTTCATAGATTTAAGAAATTTTCACAAAGCAACACGGAGTTTGAAAGTTGGTGGTATTACACTCCACAACATTCGAGTGTGTCCTCTCAGGCCAGTCCGTACTATTCCACATAAGCGACCGTCAGACATATTTGAGAAAACTAGCCATTGGGCTGTTGTTAAGTGATAAATCTGCAGCTCACTCGATAAGGAGAAGAGTCTTATCTATTGTATCTATAAGCAAATTAGAATTAAATACAGAGTCCATCAAATATTCATCCATTCTCTAGATATTACAACACTTACGACTTTGTATAACAACAGCTGCTTTGTTACTATCAATGTTCTCTTTATTTCCCGACATAGTTTCATTGCTGTCGCTGTCGTCTGACGTCATGCGTCTCAAAACCTTTGCCTTCATCAAAGCTTTATTCTTGTTCGGGACACCTGTACAAGAACAATTTATTTTAAATGTAATATTTTTTTGTATTTTTATTTCTTAGTAGATCATCTTTGGCAGTCGTTACGGGTAGTTAGAAGCCAGAAAGTTTGTCAACCAGTTTCACCGATGGGTATCGGGTTGCCTGGGTTACTGGTTTGTGGAGGTCAGACAGGCAGTCGCTCCATGTAAAGCACTAGTACCCAGATGCATCCGGTTAGACTGGAAGCCGACCCCGAGGTAGTTGGAAAAAGGCTAAGCAGATGATGATTTCTTTGTAGATCACGTTTTTGCACTTTTATAAATTTACTAGCTCCCGCTAGCAGTTTCATCCGTGTCCAGTAGTAACTACTCGGCGCACCCGGATAAAAAGTAGCCTTCCTCGATAAATGGGCTATCTAACACTGAAACAAGT
>NWSH02000517.1:9293008-9344172 GCA_002382865.2 Heliothis virescens
AAAAAAAAATGTTCCGAAACAAGGTAAAACTTGTCATGACACAAACGGTCTTGTCCACGGACCTACCGCGCCACCTACCGGCTTGCTTAAACTTGACCAGGATCTCCTAGAGGTTTTCAAGTATTAACAGGGTTTGTTTGAATTTGCCTATGTTCGTCTAATATTGATCGCTTTTTATCGATGGGAAATCATCAGAAGACTTCTCCCGCTGTGGGTGACAGTGTGCTGTGTTCACCGGTGTGCCGTGGGTGGCGTGAGGAATTGGAGTGCCTGGACCGCGTTCACTCTTTCGAAAAATTCCTTAGCCCCGGCAGGCTCTGACCCTAGTGGGCACTGCTGGGTAATATTGATCCCTCAGTTTTCATTGAGCACGTGATTACCTGGACAGTCTGCTGGCATCCCTCTCGAGCTGCGTGGGCTGGCCGCGCAGTATGGCGGGCACGAGCGTGAAGCCGGGCGGCTGGCGGTACTCGTCGGCGCGCTGCACGTCCGCCAGCCGGATGCCGGGCTTGTTGCGACGGAGATTCTTGTGTAGTTCCTGATTCTTGTCGTGGACCTAAATGGAGGATGGCTTTTTTAGTTTTCAATTACGCCACCAATTTTTTGAAGGTTACAGTTGATTTGCAAGAGCATTTCCTGGTATATGATTATGATACTGAATAATAAAGGTCTTAAAATTACAGTTTCATGGACCTTTCTTGTCTGGTGGAATGGCAGTTCGACGAAGATATGCGATATCGAGCACCCTGGGTGATGTGTTATAATGTAAGTGCAAGCAATATTTTCCTGCAATTCCAATTACGTGTACGTTAACGCCAATATCCAGCAATAAGTTCATTTATTAAAATGCTGGTCACTTCCACATATCAATGCATGTAGTCACCGGTAAACTGTGAGCATTTATTCGTTTTTAATAGGCTTTTATTAGGTCCACCTGTATGTTACTAATTAACACGTAATGAAATCTAAGATAACTAATTTATTCTAGGGGCAGCAGAAGACGAGTGACTGCACGAGACCGAATGACAAAGGCCAGTAATACAGTTACCTGGTCAGAGAAGGCGTGCAGCTGGTCGGCGCGGTCGTGCGCGGAGTAGTGCTGCAGGCGGCGCGGGGCGGCGGGCGCCGCGTGCGCGGGCGGCGCCGGCGCGCGACCCGCCGCCCACTTGCGCCGCGCTGTGTAGCCGCGGAAGTCTGAGAATGAAGATAAAAATCTAGGTAAATCTCGTCTACAGGTTCCCGGGTTTCCTGGGTCGTGTCGAAATAGCTTCATAGATTTAAGAAATTTTCACAAAGCAACACGGAGTTTGAAAGTTGGTGGTATTACACTCCACAACATTCGAGTGTGTCCTCTCAGGCCAGTCCGTACTATTCCACATAAGCGACCGTCAGACATATTTGAGAAAACTAGCCATTGGGCTGTTGTTAAGTGATAAATCTGCAGCTCACTCGATAAGGAGAAGAGTCTTATCTATTGTATCTATAAGCAAATTAGAATTAAATACAGAGTCCATCAAATATTCATCCATTCTCTAGATATTACAACACTTACGACTTTGTATAACAACAGCTGCTTTGTTACTATCAATGTTCTCTTTATTTCCCGACATAGTTTCATTGCTGTCGCTGTCGTCTGACGTCATGCGTCTCAAAACCTTTGCCTTCATCAAAGCTTTATTCTTGTTCGGGACACCTGTACAAGAACAATTTATTTTAAATGTAATATTTTTTTGTATTTTTATTTCTTAGTAGATCATCTTTGGCAGTCGTTACGGGTAGTTAGAAGCCAGAAAGTTTGTCAACCAGTTTCACCGATGGGTATCGGGTTGCCTGGGTTACTGGTTTGTGGAGGTCAGACAGGCAGTCGCTCCATGTAAAGCACTAGTACCCAGATGCATCCGGTTAGACTGGAAGCCGACCCCGAGGTAGTTGGAAAAAGGCTAAGCAGATGATGATTTCTTTGTAGATCACGTTTTTGCACTTTTATAAATTTACTAGCTCCCGCTAGCAGTTTCATCCGTGTCCAGTAGTAACTACTCGGCGCACCCGGATAAAAAGTAGCCTTCCTCGATAAATGGGCTATCTAACACTGAAAGAATTTTTCAAATCGGACCAGCAGTTCCTGAGATTAGCGCGTTCAAACAAACAAACTCGTCAGCTTTATAATAGGTATTAGTATAAATTTCGTGCATGTCTCACCGGACTTATGTTGTTTCCTCTTGCTGTCCTGCTCCAGCTGGAACTCCCTGGCCAGCTGTCTCTGTCGCTCCTGCAGGCGCTTGCGCGTGAGCCAGCCGCGCACGTGCTTCTGTAGCGTCAGCACGGATATGGCCATCTGCGCCTTCAGCCGCTGGTAGTTCCGCCTCGCTAGCCAGCCACGCACGCAGGCTTGGACTAACACTACTTTTCTTATCTGGATAATTATTGAGAGATCCTCTTAAATGCAAAATACATTTATATTAAAACTTCATGTTTTGGTGGACTATGTGACTATTGAAGAATTAACAAATCATATCTCGGTCTGGTTCGTTTTATCTGATTAAATTTTTCTGTGTATGAGACAAAAATTGTGCTCACGGTATGCCAATATATAATACAAAGGACGACTGTAAAGTATTTTCTCTTACCTGCTCTTCATAAATTCTCGCCAAGACTTCGACGTGGTAGTACTTAAGGAACACCTTGGATTTGCCAAGGGCCCAGCCATCCATCTTTAGCCTTAACAACAAGAGCCGACTAGTGTCACGGTTGGGCTTCACTTCCTCGTCATAGCTGAATGCCAGGAAACCGTATCTACAACAAATGTAACATTAGGAACCTTCATTCAATCGTCAAGTGTAGCTATCAGCTTTGCTAATTAATATTAACTACACCGCAAAAAAAGTCCAAACAGTTCAATCAGTCTGATGTGAAAAAGACCGTGAAAGCTCATCTCGGAACCATCAATAAATATTGAAACAAAACACTTACCTCTTCAAGAACTCTTCAAACGAAAGTCGGTGGGAAAATCCAGTTTGCCTTATCCTAATTGTCTCCAAGACTCCTGTGTAGCGAAGTTGTTTCAATATTTTCGCGGAGTCGAAGTGTTTGGGGGATCGCGAGTCGTTCGGCTTGAGGCAGCGCACGAACTGCGGCGTGCCGCTCACCATCTTCTGAAGTAGCTCCATTAGCGAGTACCTGAAGTACGTCGACACTGTCTGCTGGGCTCGCGACTGCGAAGCTAGTCCTCGACTGTTGAAGCGATCCTGAAAATATTGTTTTATTGTTTAGAACATTACCAAAAACGTAACGAAATATCTTTATTTCTTTGCTTCGATATTTACCCTAATTTCACTGGATGTAGGACTCTCCAGGCTCCTAGAATCCATATCTCCTTGTAATGGCGAATACAAGTTACCAGTCTTAGTAATAGGACACTGGAACAGGAACCTGATGATATCGTACTGACTCTGTCTCATCAGCTGAACTACTTCTGGCGGGAGGAAGTTGCGGTTCTTCTCTAAGAAGCCATCAGCTTGGTAGACCACGCGACCCGCGAAGTGATGGACGGCAAAGCAAATAGCGTCAGACTTTGGACGGACGTAGTATTTGCTCTTGATGTTACTGTGGAACTTTTCTGTAATGAAATATGTATCTTAGGTTAAGTTTACTGCTTTTTTGTAATTTTGGGTAGTGAAAGCGTTAGTAAAGAAATGTAACGCACCAATGAGACTTCTATCAGTAGCCCTTGGGAATCGACTTTCCTCGTCTAACAACGCCAGCATCCCCATCGGCCTCGATAGCAACATGTCCAACACTGGTCGGTTATCAGAGAACTCCACCAAGTCTACTGGAACGCCTTCAGCCATATACTCCTGCTGCTCCCAGGTGAATATGTGCTGGTTGAAGTAGTACTGAATCTGTTCGTTGGCGATGTTGATGCACAGCTGCTCGAAGGAGTTGTTATTGAAGTTCTCGAAACCGAAGATGTCGAGTATGCCGATGGAAAGTTGTTCGTTTCTGTAAATTTGAATGAAAGTAACCATTAATTTTGAGAAAATTACTAGGCCTTATAAGACTTTAAGCCTTTCCCAGTATATGATACATGCATTCTTATGAACAGTCATTATGCATAACTTCTGCTGCAATCATTCATTTAGTAGGATTAATAAATTAAAGAAAAATATACTTGCTTTATAAACTATGTAGATTTTTTTAATATAATTTCTTTGAATACTTACACATTAGGCCTATTCTGGCACAGCAAAGCATTGATCCTCTCGACGATCCTGTCGAAGGCCCTGGCGTAGAGCCCCCTGGCGGTGGCGTCGCGCGCGACGGCGGCCTCGGTGGGCGAGCTGTGGCGCGCGATGGTCTCGCCGCGCGCCACCACGCTGCTGCTCGTCAGGCACTCGCGCAGCTCCACCGTCTCCACGCCCAGGAGACACGACGCTGGGGACACGGTTCAAAACACTTTTATTAAAAGAAAAATAGGCACAAAATAATCTAAATCCAAAAAAAACACTATATACAGGGTTACTTGTAATTCGACGTATATCCGTAAGGAGGTAATAGAAGGGCCCAAGAGCAACAAATTAAGCCACTCTTACCTCTGAGCAATGTTCAGTGGTTTCCCAGATTTTCACTATATAGTATTTTTTTCACCGTACATTGGAGAGCACGTTAATGTACCGACATTGCCTGATCTTTCTCCGGTCGTATCGAATTTTCCGTCCCATCGGGCATGAGAGTAAGGGAATAACGAGTGCACCTGTACCTGTGCAAACGCTTACATGTGCACTATGTCCTGCGCAGCTGACTGAACTTCTTACATGAGAACCACCACCTTGGCTGACAACCGGCCTTGGACGCCATTATTATGCATTTTTTTCAATGAAGTTGAAGACTTGAGGTAACTAATTATGTGTTTTAGAATTTGGTGAATCCGCACTAAAGACTGAGCAAATGATCAAACTATCTAACTACAAATAAATAATAACTTAGAAATTCGCTTTTGAAAATTGTAACAAAGATTTTTTTTTTACTAACAAAATAAGATAATTAGCAAAAAAATCTCAAATGTCGTCTAGACACAAAAGTAAGCTACGAAAACAAAGCACCGTATCTCCTCGCATCAGATAAACGGCCTCATTATAAAGTCGTAAGGCGGTCATTAGTTACCTCTGTGCAGCGGCGCGGTGTCGATGATCGTCGCCTTGTTGTCCGTGTTGTCTTCTCCCGCTGTCTCACCGAACTCTATGTCGCCGAGGTGCAAGATGGCTGCTAACATCTTGTAGATCACTAGAACCTCTTCTTCTTGGAAACCGACCACCTGGAATAATGTAATTGTTATGCTTGGTTATTTGTATTTAAATTATTTATCTGCGTTACCCACATATGCTTTGGAACAGGAAAGAAAACAACTTTAAGTAGCAGTATTTGAGAATTTTTGTTAAGAACTTTGTTTAGTTACTCCTTGCTTTAAAGTATGGAAAATTATCAGTTGTTTTGAAAATCACTAAGCGTACATCAGTAAAGGCACTACATTACGTCTTATCATACTTCACAAAATCAATTTCTCAGATGCTTAAATATTGCCGGTATTATAAATACTCACCTTAAAAGCCTGATTGAGTTGTCTCCAACGATGCACATTGTGTTCCCTGTGCGCGACTGACAGCGGCTGCAGGTAGCGATGTCTGGACTTGAGGTGCTCGTCCAGGTAGAACTTCCTCCAGCGACCCTCGCTCTCCAAACCATCGTAGAGATAGTAGAACACATGAAAATTACTTTCACCCCTAAAATAAAATCAAAACCTATTTAAGACAGAGTGGAATCTAAATGTGAAAAGTCAACTGGTAAAATTTTAATTGGGTCTGATTTAGTTCACTTCTTCAAGTTGGCATGTATTTTATGCCTCAAACAAATTTTGGTAAGTTAAAAAGTTTGTCGCCAGTCCCAGTAACCCGCATCGAAGTTTCATTTTATACTTATTGCTCATCGGTACTCAAACTTAATCTCGGTCAATTGGCTCTTACGATTTACTCGGAAGTTTTGCAGGTCAGTATAGAAAGTACAGTACTCGAAAAAGCAAAAATAAAAAGAATTCTACTTACAATGCTTGGTGTACGACTCTGGACTGTTCCAGTAGATACACTGATATGCGAGCACCAGATATTCGTCCAACTCTCATCATAGACAAATCCAGATATTTGCCGAAACGAGAACTGTTTGCGTTGATGCCGGTACGAGCATTGCCGAAGGCTTCCATGATGGGATTCACTTGTAAGATCTTTTCTTCTAAGTTACGGTTTTGGGTCTGGAATATCATATTATTATGCTTAAATTAAAAAATTGCCTAATCATAGAAATAGGTCACTACTACAAAATCGCATGAAATCGTATGTATCGATCGTTGGTGTTTCTGCAAGCTATCCTTAAAATAAACTGAAAATAATGTTACTTACCTTCGACAAAAATACAAGCTGCTTTAGCAAGAGATTTGCAGACTCTGTCTTCCCAGCGCCGCTTTCTCCAGATATAACAATTGCTTGATGCAGCTTTTGATGCATGAGGGCCTGATGCGCCGCATCTGCTACTGCGTAGATGTGCGGTGGGTTATCCGAGCGGCAGCGGCCCTGGTATATCTGTTGAGTCTAGAACAATTAGAGTAATTCACATAGTCATGCGCTTAGAAGCAAAAAAGCCAAGTTTAATTAGACCTTGTAAAGTTGTCTTCGATATGAATGATATAATCTAATAATCCAACTACTTCTAACAGAATTTGAAATGATGAATCAAAAATCCAGTTCTACATTTCATCCACGCGCAAACAGCAAAGCAAAACACCGCTTCGTAACCCACACATTAATAATAAAGTCCAAATGCGTGAGGACGAATTAATTAAACACCTTCGCTCCGCCCAAAGCAGAGTATTTTTAATGTTGTGGTTACTTTCCGCGTCATTAAATTACCTTTGTGGTGTAAATTCCCACGTCAGTAAATGGGTTCACGGCGACTAGTATATCTCCTATATAAGTGTATATCTGGTTCTGTGTGTATCTCTTCTGCAATTGTTCTACGATGGCGTCTTCAGTCAACACTTCTAATGTTGCCAGGTCATCTGTGTACATTTTCTCAGGTCGTGCTTTTCGATGCGATTTGAGTTTCCCTCTCTTAGTCGTAGCTTCAGGCGCGCGAGAGCCTCTCCCCTCGGCCCTCTGTCGTTTTATCTCCGCTTGAAGCTCTTTACGGATCTATAAAAACGCATGTTTTTTGTCATCGTCGTATTTTTTATCAAATTTGATAATATCTGTGTAGATCTCTCATCAGTACATTTACATTATTAGTATCATAAAGATAAGTAACAGACATACGAATCAATTAAGTTATCAAGAGCTCATTGAAATCCCTATCGAAGATAGCGCTGATAGTGAGGGATCAGATAACCTTGTAAAGAGATAGAAATATAATTAAGTTACATGACAGCAAAAATGTTTTTTCTAATATAAAGATATAAAATTACCTTATCCTCAAAGCTACTGACTGCGAGTAGTAGAGGATGTTCCAAAAGTTCTCTCGCAAATGGTCTCTGATTCATGTCTTTAATTAAACAGTCCGCAATAAAGTCTACTAATTGCGGTGAAAACATTTCAGGGTGTGACAAAGAAGGCGGTGGGTTCCGAGGTATTTGAAATAGTGCCCTCATAGGGTGTAGCCCTGACAGTGGAGGTTCACCTTCAGCCAATTCTATAGCCGTTATGCCTACTGACCAAACATCGCAGCGGCAGTCATAAGATTCGTCCAGTTGTTGTTCACACGCTATGACCTGCAACCGAAAACAATTCACATGTGACCTTAAACCGTCATTATAACACGAGATCATTACAACTACTTTCAAAACGTCACTAGTATTGTATTCGGGGTCACGAATATTGTTCCCATTATGTGGCTCAGCTAGACACCTAAATATACTTATGCAATTGTTCCTATTTAAAAAAGTCGTCGACATTTTACCTCTGGCGCCATCCAGTAGGGCGTGCCGACTGATGTATTTCTTCTGGCGGCTGTTGCAGCCAGGTGTGACGATACACCGAAATCTACAAGTTTCACTTCAGCATCTTCGGTGAGGAGAATGTTATGCCCTTTGACGTCACGGTGCATACATCGGTGTGCGTGCAGATGTGTCAAGGCCCGAACGGTTCCTCGTAACACGTACGCGAGTTGTGGTTCGGTGAGATTGCTCCCGCGAGCCCGCATTCCCGCACATAAATCAGTCACCGAACCACCAGTACAGAGCTGCAAATATAAAGGTCACGTTGATTTATGCCTCTCGCATAAACCGCAGAATATGCAGCCTATAAATAAATTGTGTACCGACCTCCATGACGAACCATATTTGGTCGTCATCTGAACACACGCCGCGTTTTAAGAACAGACCGAAAAATTCGGGAATGTTGCGATGCCCGGATAAGTCACGAAACACGAGGAACTCTTCTTCTATTTCTTCTATGTTTTCCGTGATATTTTCTAATATCTGAAAATATAAAAGGCATACAGTATGGGTAGAGATTACAAAAACTGATTTAACCAAAGAGCCTTTATGTATGTAAACTTTAACAGTAGATAAAGCTGGTTGAATATAAATAATATTGTACACATAAATTGGTATCCATTTAAGTTATTGTGTTCCAAAAGAGAGGCGGCCAAGCCATGCCATGTCATGTATTGTTTAGCGGCCTTGACATCAATACTACATTTGAGATAACATCTATGCAATCAATTATATGCGTATGCTAACAATACCTCCATAAAAATTCAGCTGCCTATTCTGTATACACAGTATTCTCATGCATAGTAAGTACTTACTCGTAATCATGCGTTTATACAAATATGTATGTTTAAATTTAAAGCTTCTCAGAAGCGCATAATTGCAGTAATTGCGTGCTTAATTTAATGTTCGGGGCAGTAATTTGTCAGTTAATAACCGTAATCTGTATTCAAATTAAACTATTCAAGAACTACGCCTTAACAGGGAACCCATTATCATGAATTCTTAATAAAGTTAAACTTGTACTTGTAGAACTAGTGTGACTGAGGCAGTTTCTCTCGGATTTCACCCGTACAGTTTACGAGTGCATGCCCTATAATGTTGTTGACCTTAGTCGTGCTCATACTAAAATAACATATGGAAATAATCGTAGGCACTGCGGCATTCTCGAACGATGGCTTTTAAGTGACGTCAGCTCATGTGTAAACCTAAGATAAGGTTAACAAGTTTTATTGTGACTAATACTGATAGCCGTCTAGGTTTAAATAAAAAACTAATTCACTGCCGGCAGTTGTGCTTGGGATTACGTGTTCAACCTGTTGATATAAACATCACTCGTGCTATAATTTAGATGTATTTAAGTGACCTACACCAAGGATTTTCGTGTAATCATAACAAATTATAAAATGACACCTACTTTATTGTTCCCACATTTTATTTGTTGTTATTCTATTAGTTTTAGCGGTCTGTTCGACCTTCGCAAAAAGTGCCTAATGCTTAAAACTCGAATTGACTTTTTCAATCTTGTCTTCTTGTCCTTTGTCACGCCTTCATATCGAGTTATTTCTTTGTCAACTTTAGATACATTCTTTTTGAACTGTGATTACTTGCTCTAATATTTTTATTTTTTTGTTTATAAAATTATCTTTCAACATACTTTAACTGCGACCCGTTTGCCAGACTTCTTATCTCTGGCGCAGTAGACCTCTCCATAGGTGCCCTCTCCGATGAGCTCCTGCAGAGTGAACCGGTCGCGAGGGTCGGCAGCCCGGTCCAGCTCCACGTGCTGCGAGAGCCCGCGGTAAGCCACGTCGCTGCGCATGGCTCTGCAATCTCATTGAGACACCATCTGGAACAACATGTTGAATTATTAAAAACTAATTCATTTATAGTCACACAATGCCGATTTTTTTATGAAACAATGTTGAATGAATATAAGAAAATGAGACCCTTGTGTCTTATTTTGACGATCATTAAATTATAGTTTTCGTAGCAATATACTACTTTTGTATGTTGCCTAAACAATGGCCAATTATTACACAAAACTAATGCCGAAATTCAGATGAATTAATCAACATCCTGGCTATGAAGAAACATTAGAAATATCTACATTTTTACACGCTACAGTAAAGTTTCTTAAGAGATCTAAACGATAACACCTAACTACCTAATGTACGGTAATGTGTCGACATCGACACCACTTTATTTTAGTATCAGCTCGGCTATGCATAAATGCATTACCTCGGGTTTACCAATTATAACAAGGTATAAAGGTGATGAATATAAACTTCGATAAGTAAAGTTTTTGATAGTAGTAATTCCCTAGTCTCTGTCACTTAAGAAACCTAACACGATAGGCTATCAAATAACTAATAGCAGATTTAATAATAATAGATATGTATTTGAGATTAATTACTCATATTATGGATTGATGTCACAATCGTGTTTAACACTGAAAAGGCAAATGAAATGTTATGAATTTATGATACAAAGTCTAGTAATTAGCACGTGAAACAGTTGAAACATCCGGCAAGAAATAACTGTACCGCAGCAGAATCGAACACATCCGCAGAACTTTATCGATTTCTAATAAATATTATCAATAACTCTTTTAACTGTTATATTGGTTTAGTGGTTTTTTATAGGTTTTCTATAAAATTGCTAACTAAGCAATCCCGGAATCTCCCAATACTTATTCGAAATGATAATTCAACGCCGATTACCTATGATAGGTAATATCAAATACATAATTTTCTACTTAATGCGTAGACTAAGAGAGTGTTAAGCGTAATGCATTTTATGACAATTTGTTGTTCGGTTAGGAATACTGAGGTGGACTCCGAAAAAGGAAAGGAACGGAATTAATAAATTGAATATACCGTTGCATGCGCCATCGCGTGGCGACTTCATGCGTGCTTGAATATAGCATGGTGTACCTACTGTATGCAGTTGTCAATAAACTTGCTCAACAATAACAAAATACCATCAAGATAATAATTATTTTTTATTACACGTCCAGTGATTCAAAGCCTTTTGAGGCCAAACAATGAAAGGTAAAGAACGTCGATTCTAAATAAGAAAACCTATTCTTTAGGTTTTCCTTCCTTGTATTAGTGAATGCAGGTATTCACAATCTATTACACAATTGATTACAGTAATCGTTAATCGTAAATAGAAGACGCAAAGGAACATAACATTGATTTCCGCAAAAGGTTGGATAAGTGCAATCTCTCGTTAACTTTCAAATATAGTTTTAATGTATTTGAGGAACTCTGTCACATAATGTTGCCATATTCGTAACACAAACGATGGTGTAAGTTAGAAGTTCTTATTACCTTCTTGTGTGGTGTCAAATTGGTGCCAACCTTGGATCGCCGTACGTTGCAATTACCCAACTGAGAAATGAGTCGACAATATTTGAATAGAGGACAAACAAACATTCTCGATTGAGGCAATTTGTATAGAATAGTGACTTAGTTGTATGTTCGACGTAACCAAGGCATTTGAGTTCTTATGTTATTATGACATGAAACAATCAATTACTAAATGGGCGCTTGTTTGCTTTGTAGGCCGTGGTATGACATTATGACATCATGCACTGCACATAACATGCACATTGTATTGCTAATAACAAGTGTAGAACTGGAGATTATGAGATATTTAGAGCCTGGGTAAAATCAGGTTATATGTCATATTTACAACATATCTGGGAATATTTTACTACGACAGTAAATATGTAGTAGTTCCTTGAACTACTTGTACCTGTACAAAATTCTATTCTAGTAATGACAATGCACTTAACTATGTATAGCATGTTCTAGAATCATTTTTTCTTTAAAATTCAGAATTTATGCAAAAAGAGCAGTTAACTTTAGTGGTAATTCTTTTAAAACTGAATATTAACTGTTGACGTCCACGTTTTAGGCGAAATTCATATTTATCAAGTTCAAGTATAATGCAATGGTAAACAATGTCAATTATTGCTTAATTTAAACTTAATTAAAATAATATTTATTAAAAATATATATTCAAAGCCTAAATATAATAAACAAAGACCAAGCAAGTGCGGAACATAAATGAGTGTTTTTATAAATAACCGCTCATTTTTTGCAAGTGGCGATTGTATCGAGCGTTGATCCTAATCCGGCGTTATATGCGTACTGTCTGCAATTAGTCAACACAACACATCATAAATGGACATTAAATTGTGTTCATGTAAAAAGAGGTCTCGCTCAGTGTGACTGACGGCCGCGGCTGAAGCTACACTTTCACTGATTGTTTTTGTCACGAAGACGTTCCGACGGCTGCCGAGCTCATTTTGATAATTATAAGGTTTAACGTCGTTGTCATGTTAATAGCCACTTTTAGTGACAAACTACTTGTAATCAACATGCAAGGTGTTCAAGGCTATCATTGTTAATCATAACTAAACAGTACCTACCTATGAGTAAATTTGCTATCACTTATCAAGCAATATTGAAAATTACTGTTAAATAAAATAACTGTAACAAGTGTTTGGTTTACAAACTGACAAGCAAAAAGGTTTCTTAGTATTTCTTTACTTGGTACGTTTCCGTGTATATTATGTTCATAGTCACACTCGAGTAGTTACATATGTGAATATGTGAAATGTGATTCAATAAATAGGAAATTAGTAGCATTACATTGCTTTCCGAGTTTCTTATTACGTTGTCGAAGGGGTCCGCGTGTTTCTACTCATTGTTTTGTTTCGTTCCTGCATGTGAACAATAACATTATTACCAATCTTTTCTTAATCTAGTCCGTTTTTAATTACGACTTATACAAGACTTAATTAATAAGAAGGAATTTCAGTACGTGCTGAACGATCGCGAGTCATGAGAGGGCAATGTGTTTCACATGACCATTTTAGATACAGCGTTCTCAGGTTCAATAGCGGGTATTGTATTTTAATAATAGCATTAGCCATTTCCTGTAGCTTACCACTTTCTATTTTGATAGCTTAGTTGTTAGAACAAATATATAATATTTATACCTCATTTATGCATTCGTTCCTTGACTACAAACCTCGTGTGGTCTATTTTGTATTAAATAGGTTTCGAACGGTTACTGACGGCTGGTCAATAACGGTACAAGTTCCGATATAGTGGGAGGTAAACCACGACATGCATAAGAAGGGAACGTTTCGCCATTACTGAGAATATAGACTATGCTGTAACAAATATATTCTAGGAACGCTGTAATTTTACGTCCGGTAACCAAATACAGGTAATTAGGTAGGAACTTTATAATAGAAGAAATCGGAAAGAAATGGAAGGCAAAATGGTGTAAACTTAAACTTACAGGTAACTAAGTAGATAAATCGAAAACTGGTACAACATCTACCAAGAAGGAAAATGTTTCATGCAAATAGCAAAACATAACGATTACATTAGATACAAGTCATGTTCTAAGCTTCGACTATAAAATAAATAATTTTCTATCGTCGAACATGTGAAAGAGTTGTTCAAAATAATGACGTGCCAAGCCAATAATGACCGCCATTCAGTTGCGGGAATAAGAGCATTAAGTTTTGGTCCAATGGCCGATGTAAGCCGATAGTCAATTTGAAATATTACTTCCAATAAACCAGATAGTAGTGAAGTCCATTGCCGTGAACTGACATTTCTTTTGTAGTGCAGAGTAATCAATTTTATACTGGTAATTGTAGCGAAAGCGTTCAAGAAAATTTGTTAACATTTCGTTTTGAGCATATTGTATTGCGTCGATAGTAGCGTTGCGTAGGCATCGATAATAAATAGATAAGTTTGTGAAACAGCCCCAGAGTTGCCCTGGTCTTACCTATAAAATATCATAACCCACCATCTGGCCCAGTCGGGTGTAAATCAAAATAACAATTAAATTTCCAATAACAGTGACAAAGAACATTTAAGAAGAAATCTAATTGAGTGATATATTTGTTAATTTACATATTAGCATTTCCCAGCATTGGGTACAATCTAATCACATTATCAAATGACCTGCGATCTGACCTTTGGCCGATGCTTACAAAATGTAAGACAATGGATTTAGCTTTGTTGATTCAATATTGTAGTACACCGAAGCCTTAGTAATGCATAATGCAATCCTTTCATGGCATTATAGTGAACCTCATAATGCTCGGCCACGGTCGTCGGCGAACTGTCTGGGGGATGGCATACGAATCAAGCCTGTAAAGTGCTGACACGTGCAAAATAGCTGACCAAGTATACGCTCACGCAGTAATACGTGTACAAAGTTTTAACAGTCGTGACGTGGTAAAAATAGCACGTAAGTTGGTACCAACACCACGTTAAACTTGCGTAATCATCGCCTATCTATGCAAACGATTGTCAATAAAAAACAAAACCTAAACAATTAGGGTGCCTCTAAGTTATTAAACAATGATTAGTGATAACTGTTTTAAATGCAGATAAGTACCTACCCACAATTTTTCAATTGACGAAAGTTAGCAGGTCAGAATAATATGCAAGTTAAAACATAACTTATGTTGCATATTGATATGAGTACTTAACCTTAATATTGCTTTATTGAAGTATTTCCACAACACCACAATATCGTGTTAACGACAGTTCACACGTTAAATAAAATTGAGATCATTGGTACTTATGTTACGTGTAATATAGACACAGCGAGTTACCAAACTTCCTTGTTTGACAATCGTGCTGGTAATATGATGCATCGAGTTCAGATATCAGAATACTGGGAATTCACTATATGTATCAGTTACTTAACAAGAAGGAAATGGTATACAGAACACAATATTTGTTGGTATGTATGGAGATAATCAGGTTCTGCAGAAATATACGGATTTTAAAAACTACATAAAGTATATAAATATAAAGTAAAGTAAGTCCTATAAAAAAAAAAAATAAAATAAAAAAAAAAAAAAAAAAAAAACTATATACATATATATATATAAATAAAAAAACTTACCACTACTACACTAAACCAAAATAAATCGATAATATAGTAGAATTAATAAACTTTATGTACTTACCATTGATGCCACATCCAAAGCGCATCTTGTTATTTTTCTTATACATCTGTGTAAGTCAGCGTATAGTAGGTACACCGATATTCTAGTTTTATTTGTCATTTGTTTTGTTAATAAGGTAAACGGCCCAATACTCGACGCTTTTAGAACTTGGCCAAGTTTACAGGTCTGCCACGTCATTGTTAGTGGTCTTAGTGGGATAATTTAACTAACATGCGAAACCTCATTTAATACCCTTTTCGGAAAATATATTTTTGTAATTAATGGAAAACAAATAAATAATCTATTAATTAAAATATCAAAAAACACCCATTTGTACCAGTATCCGACAGTTTTGTCCTAGTTATCGTCAAGAAGTCCCATTACTCGTCAACTTTCAACGCTAATTTGAACTCTATTTCTTTAGGAATAAGGTTCATGTTATTTGAGTTTTTAACTTGTATAAATCTGAATGCGGTTCCTCAAACTGAAAAAGAGTGCCTAAAGTAAACAAAGTTGCTAAATAAAACAAAATATCAATATAAGTCAACGTTTTACCACTACCGCGCGAATCAACCGATCATCATAAAGTTAAGCAACGCTTGACGCGGTCGGTTCGTGGATGGGAGAAATTCTTTTCGTAACAATTTCCTCCGTTTTTCTGAAGACACGTTAGATAGGTGAGCCCTGACTGTTATTTAGACATCATTGAGTAGTCAGAAGCCAGAAAGTCTGATATTCAGTCTTACCAGGGCTAACAGGTAGCTCAGGTAACTGGTTTGAGGAGTTCAGATAGGAAGACGTTACATGTGATGGCCTCCTAGCCGATTATCGGCCACGGCGGCTGTTCTCATATAAGGAGATCAGCCAGATGCGCAGGACATATTATAGTGCACAAGCATTTGCGCAGACACAGGTGCACTCCCTATTCCCTTCACTCTCATAACCCGATGGGACGGCAATCCGACACGACCGGAGAGAGATCAGGCGCAGGACCGACATTAACGTGCTCTCCGATGCACGGGTGTATCAATCACCAACTTCCAACTCCGGGCTGCTTTGTGAAAGTTTCTAAAACCCACAAAGCGATTTCGGCCCGTCCCGGGAATCGAACCCGAGACCTCGTGATCAGCAGTCGGCTATGCGACAACTAGACCAACGAGGCATGTAGCACACTAGATGCATGGACTGTCAGCTGCTTGAAGCTGAACCCACATAATTCGGAATTACTACACTATTTAGCCTAAGGAATAATTTGATCAGACACTTATAGAAAGATGATCTTGCATGGTGGATAGCGGGGATTAGTGAACACTCGAGTTCCGAGTGCATGGAGAAGCCTAAATCCCTCACCTCCGACCAGAGTGAAAGTGGCGGGTATTCCAGTGAAGCTAGATACACAAGGGTAGCTCGTGATCACAGTTTAAAGTCCTCCGAGGTTTTTTTATCCCTCAGCTGCTCATGATTGTCCTTGTTGCTTTCTTGCAATTACGCCGATTATAGTTCTACGAGAGAAGGGAAAAGATAAGTATACCGACTATCTTCTCCATTTATATATTTATTTATTGCATTGCTATAGGCAGGCTACATCCTTATCGTTTTTCCTAGCCCACTATTTAATTATCCCATCATATTTGCCCAAGCTAACGCTCAATCCTTCTCGATATGAGAGGAGGCCTGTGCCCAGCAGTGGGACGATAAAAAGGCTAATAAAAAAAAAAAAAATTTGCCCAAGCAGTTTTTTGCATGTTTTGTAAAACATCCAAAAACCCGAGATCGTACTTGAGTAGATACAGGGATGATCGCCGTTTGAATGCCGTTTTTGTCATAACATATTAATATTCGGAAGCGGATGTGGAAGAGTAGCTAACTTAGTGGTGCATGGTCCTTCAAGGAGCTGGCCGCCGTGGTATTCCTATCTTCATCTTCATAACGGTGACTCGATAAGTGAACTGTAGTAACTTGACCAGCAATTTATACTTGTTTCTAAATCATGATCATCAACAGGCTACAACTTCATAGTTTCTCCATTTCTGATCAACTGTCATCCCATCACAATAGCCTGAGTACCTTTGCACCATATTTAGAAATAGTCTAACATCAATCAGGGATAGTCTTTGGGTGCATTTCTAAAGCGTATAATTGCCAGTTAAACTATGCCAGTTAACTAAGTCATTATTATCATTGAAGTGGTCTCAAAGGGGCTTGAGGGTCTTCGGCTTTATTTTCGGCTCCCAAAATTTCAGAACTCCTTACTCTTGTCATTATGATCTCGCAGAGATATTATCTGCCTAGCTTTTTCACAACTATATATCTTGCGGTTTAGCGGACCCCGGGCCCGAAAGGTTTGCAACCGGGACAACGCTCGGATGATGATGATGATATATCTTGCGGTCGGTTTCCAGTCTCACCGGATGTAGCTGGGTAGTGTTTTAGATTCTGATGTCCTCAACCCAGTTATCCCGGACTGGTTGTCAGACTTTTTGGCTTCTAACTTCCTGTAACGACTGCTAGAGATATTCAAATGAAAGCCCAGATCCACCCATTTAACATGGAGGAACTCATCATGACAAGATGGTCATCCATCCACCGGCGTTGCTGAACCTTATAAGGACCCACGTGGCTTTTATTTATTCACGGGCTGCTTGTGGTCTTGAAACGCGTCTATGATGAGAATGATGGGGAATACTCCATCGGCACTATATTCGAAATAACCATGTCTCACGCTAGCTCCTCTTCGACGGCTGATAGGAATGAAAGATGACAGCTTATCAATCTTTGGCTTACTTGTATTGATCCTCAATTTTTGACTTACACTATAAATTGAATTATTATGAAAGTAATGCTTCTAAGTTAATAAATTGAAGACAACGAGAGTGCAATCACTAGGGCAGGTTTAATAGCTCTTTTTGGAGCCTGAAAGTTGTAAGTGGGGGAGTAGGCAGGTGATGCTGGACCCTCAGGTAGTGCATGATCTGCGGTTCAATTTCGCCGAGGCATCCTCACCCTTCAACAACTCATGTCCCGTTACCCACTTTTGTTGTATTTTTCTTGACTAGTCATTTTTGCCGCCATATTGTAACAGCAGTAGCGACCATTGGTTTGTTAAGTTTTCTATAGGCTACCCACTAACATACAAAGGTTTATGTTATCAGTACTGAATTTATATTACCTTTTTTTTAATTATTCTTAAAAAAAAGATAGGTAATTTAAATTAAAATATATATTAAATTCCATTAATAACAACCAATGTCGACTTTATATTCAATTTTATTAGCGTGTCCCAGTTATCGTCAAAAATATACAAAAAATGACGAGTACTGGGTCAAGCATGGTTCTGCAAGTACCAGTACATGTCACACGGGATAAAATAATCATAATGAACAAAATAACTCAATTTTATATATTAAATCGATAGATTGATAATTAAACTACCTCACCAAATAATCAAACTAACAAAACAGCCTACTACACCGACAACACAAGACATCTTATGTAGGAAGTCGGCCGTCAGATTCAGTACCTGAATTAACAAAAATATACAAAATTCCTCAGTGCTCAACTTTGATTGCTCATTATTTAGACCCTATTATAATTTTGACTGAGGTTTGTCACTGTAATTATAGCATATATAACAAAAAATATATTGCAATTAAAAACTTTTAGTAAGACATGGCTATAATTAAATAAACGGCATTTTTTCAAAAACTGACGACTATTGGGACACTGTCGAAATTACCAGCGTTTACCCCACTTCTTTGATTTTTTACTGCCAGGTTAATATTAAGTAATGATGTGTTTTAACGTATAAATTGTTCTGTATGCTCAATTGTAATTAGTTTTTAAGTTTAGATATATTTCTCAGTAAGTGAATTTTGTAAATTCTTTTGAGGAAATAAAGTTCTTAAACCATAAAAGTGGTAAGTTTCTTTCTTAAATTCAATAAACCATGGCTTTACCGACCACAGTTATCAAGATATACGTGCAATATTATTGATTCGTTCAGTTGTTTATAAGCTCAACATTGCCATTGTCTCGCAAGCGACGAGAGAAAGATAAAATTCAATAACAATAGATCACAAAAAGTAACCAGATCTCACCAAGAATACAATATCTAGACCGATAAATAACAACGCAATCAATAGCCCGAGACAATACCGCAAATAAAGTACAGATCAGAAGTAAAATTAATGGTACTTTAAACAAGAACCGAGTACGATCCATTTTTTGTGAGATAGTGTGTAAAAAACTACGGCTTATTCCCACGAACTCCAGAAATTCGTACAGTGCCTAATAATTTAGTCAGTTTTTGTCTTCATTTTAGTGTAAGCCTTTCTAGATACTAGTTAAGTTTCGAGTACCTATGACACGATGCACTTTTCTAAATGTGCGAAAGACTTATCCCTGTTCCCTATCCTAAAAAAACATCAATTTAAAAGTATTCCACAGCTAAATTATTAACCGCTTTATTGTTGAAAAATGTGAAAAAATTCTCAGATGAAAAAATATTTCCACGTTATAGAGAAATTTTACTTACAAAACATCTTGTGGCCGTGACTTTCGATGTGAAAGACTTTGATAAACGTGATACTAAAATTATTTTTGTAGCCATGACGAGAAAGTAACACTTTAAAGCAATAATCAATAGCGACTATACTTTTTACTTCAATAGTAGTAATCGACATTCATTGAAAACAAAATAATAGTTAAACAATTCTTTCTCCCAAATAGTTCGTCTGATTTTACGTAGTCACTCATTTACAGTGTCAAAATTCGCGCCATTTTGTGGTTAAGCATATTGTTTTTTTTTTATCAGGCAACTGTGAACTTTGTATTCAGCCAGAAATTTCCAAATATTATGATTACAGATAAAGAGATCCAATATTTAGTAACAACAAGTTTACTGGTACTATATTAATTTCTTGTTCAATTAAGTAATTATAATTATATTGCTATTGCTATTTTTGGCGGTATATTTATCACCGAAAGGAGTGTAATTCAAGTTATTTTTCAATCTTAAGTTACCATAAAGCACGGCAGAGTTTCACAAATTATTGCTCATTACAGAGCAACTGCGTAACTATTTTTATGTACACGATTATTTCCGAATGTTATGGTCGATTTGTAATGGACCCTTCACTAGCTTTTGATGAGCTATAAAAGGCAAAAGCGTGAGCAATGGCGGACTGTTTTATAATACGAAGACTTTTTATTGTTTTTCTTTTTTCTTGATGGTTATTATATTTTGTGATAAATGTGGTATTTTAATTTACCCGATTCATCTTATCGTGTGGATAGAATCGCGTAGTAACGCTTATTAATATTAAAGCGTGGCGGTTGTGCATCGATCATTAGTAACGGTGCGCGGTGTCACGGACTGGCCGATACCGTGCCGTTAACATGCGATATATTAACTACTATATTTATTAAATTCTCAATTTTGGTAACGTGACTCAAGAGGGCTTGGTTTCACTGGTTATATAACTGTTATTGATACGTTACTTGTAGTAAATTGCAGGAGTTTCTCCATGGGTAATAAAGTACAAGTTTCTTTGTGATTTGTTTCTTTCTTATTTTACGTTGGCAATTCATATTGTTGCGTATATCTGCCACAACATGTGTACATTGATTATTTTCTTTTAACAACACAAAATATGATCCTAAATGTTCAATTGTTCTTGGATTATACTACTAACCTATAAAATTTTTGTAAGTAATTAGAAATCCAAAGTACAGACAACAGCAGGTCACGGTACCCGAACCTGTCAAATTTTACCAGTCAAACCTTAACCTACCACTATTGTGATAAGGTTGAAAATCTATTGCAGAAATTTGACAGATTGTGGTTACTTGATGTGCTGTCGTCTGTACATACTTTCCTATACAATTATTTACCTGTGCATCAACAAGATTATGCAGTCGTGTAACTAAATAAAAAAAAAGGTATTGTTGAATTAGGAAGTATAATAAAACCGCAGTTACATAGGCTGAATGACAATGACCTTGTTGTTTGTGAATTATTAATTAAATAAACTTGTTTTTTTCTCGCTATCAATTTATGTAATGATCTCATCTAATATTTGACCTCAAGATTTTTATGACAGCTATCATAAATCAGCGTGCATTACGCAACTAGGATTAAAAATATGTACAAATGCATTTTACCAATTTCCAAAAGTATTGCAGGAATATTAAAATGTCAGAATGAGTTATAGTTCCTTTTTCTGCTATAACATAACAATAAAATGCAATTATAAACAACGTGATATATGTATTAATAAGTATGACTAGTTGCACTCGCTGCGATTATCTGGATTAATTTTTTTTTTTTTCAATTAACTTTAACAGTGTGTATTAAAAGTCGTCAGTTATTGTCTCTATAAATAGTACAGGAAAACGTTTGGAAAGATCTTCTAATTCTATTAAATAAATATGATATTATGATAAAAATGTTTTTTTAAAAGCAAAGAAAACTGCCAAACGTGCTGATATGTTTTTCTGCGTCACTGTACCTTAAAAAAATCAATCACATTTTAACACAAAGAAATCGATTGTTATATTTCATGGTTGCTTTCTAATTTTTTTAGATATTTGTAGATAGATAGTGGTCATATTTGTTTTAATTCCACGGGTGAGAAGGATATTTTTACAGTATCTACTTCATTATTTTTACATCAACAATATCTATATAATATTTTTATAAAATTAAACGTACCGCCGTTCTATGTTTGATAAACGATTGTTACATTTTTCATTCACCCATTCCTCAGCAAATTGAATTCTCGCAAAGATGAATAAGGATTTTAATTATAGGTTAAATAGTTGGTGCAGTATTCGTTGTTACAGTTTATTAATCATCTTTGCTTGTCGCAATCAATATCTTGCGTAATATTTTTATCAGTCGTCCATTATAGATATAAAAGAAATAGATGCACTTGTTTAAGAATACATCAAACTAAATACTAAAATCATTTATGTTTGTGATAGTCGTTGGACATTTGAACCGTGTGATTGGCCATTTAAAAGCATTTCGTGGACAATAGTGGTCATTGGGCCGCGCTTCCTGTGCGCCTTATTGCTCTTCTAATTGAACACTATCGGTAGAATTGAGCGTGTGTTCTGTGGACCTGCTAGTCTCCAGATATTTTATAATGTACGTGAAATTTTGTATGCGGTCGTGAAAAATGCTATCATAAAAATAAATCTTTATACTTACATGGTTGTAGAATCTTTAGAAAAGACAAAAAAAACGTAATACCATTTTGAACAGTTACACCTACAGTGCATATTTATTTGGTGATATGATTAAGAAACAAGAAAGTTTGGGCCCTATTTGAACAACAAACCTTTTGGTGCTTTATCGGATTTCACTTTCATCGTCTCTACCTACATCATAAAACCTTCTACAGGAAAAAGAAAATGCGGCCGCTTAGCTACATACGTCTGCGTGTAAAATAAAAATAAACAACTCGGCAAAAATCTAGAACGGCCGCCGTCTCCACAAAAAGCGTAAAAGCAAAATTTTACGTCCCTTTGTATGTTGAACCATATCTAATTTGACGACACTGAATAATTCAACGATTTCTATTTCTGCAACAACCTTAAAAGGGGGATCAAATGTCATGGATTTCTAAGTTACAGTAGCTTTCGAAATAAATTGTGACCCTAATGTCATTTTAATATGGTTTTGGTAGAATGTACACGATGTTAGTTGAGAGCCAACCACCTGTCACGAATTGCGACGATGGCTGCGACTATTACCCAAATTGTGTCTGAAAAACGCCAGAAAATGGTCTTGGTATAAAGAACTATTGATATAGAAATCTTCCTTTCGATTACATTTTTAATATGAAAGTCATTAATAAAATTTTCGCTAGTAACTATCAATGTTGAATAATAATGAATGGACCTATACCTACCTATTATATTTATTAAGTATATTGATTAAGTAACTAGTTATAAAAATTAACGACGCTAACTTCAGCCTTGAAGAAAATCAAGGTAGCCTTGAAACAACGGCGAATTAATTACAGAAGCCAAAAGCGNTTTCCTATACAATTATTTACCTGTGCATCAACAAGATTATGCAGTCGTGTAACTAAATAAAAAAAAAGGTATTGTTGAATTAGGAAGTATAATAAAACCGCAGTTACATAGGCTGAATGACAATGACCTTGTTGTTTGTGAATTATTAATTAAATAAACTTGTTTTTTTCTCGCTATCAATTTATGTAATGATCTCATCTAATATTTGACCTCAAGATTTTTATGACAGCTATCATAAATCAGCGTGCATTACGCAACTAGGATTAAAAATATGTACAAATGCATTTTACCAATTTCCAAAAGTATTGCAGGAATATTAAAATGTCAGAATGAGTTATAGTTCCTTTTTCTGCTATAACATAACAATAAAATGCAATTATAAACAACGTGATATATGTATTAATAAGTATGACTAGTTGCACTCGCTGCGATTATCTGGATTAATTTTTTTTTTTTTCAATTAACTTTAACAGTGTGTATTAAAAGTCGTCAGTTATTGTCTCTATAAATAGTACAGGAAAACGTTTGGAAAGATCTTCTAATTCTATTAAATAAATATGATATTATGATAAAAATGTTTTTTTAAAAGCAAAGAAAACTGCCAAACGTGCTGATATGTTTTTCTGCGTCACTGTACCTTAAAAAAATCAATCACATTTTAACACAAAGAAATCGATTGTTATATTTCATGGTTGCTTTCTAATTTTTTTAGATATTTGTAGATAGATAGTGGTCATATTTGTTTTAATTCCACGGGTGAGAAGGATATTTTTACAGTATCTACTTCATTATTTTTACATCAACAATATCTATATAATATTTTTATAAAATTAAACGTACCGCCGTTCTATGTTTGATAAACGATTGTTACATTTTTCATTCACCCATTCCTCAGCAAATTGAATTCTCGCAAAGATGAATAAGGATTTTAATTATAGGTTAAATAGTTGGTGCAGTATTCGTTGTTACAGTTTATTAATCATCTTTGCTTGTCGCAATCAATATCTTGCGTAATATTTTTATCAGTCGTCCATTATAGATATAAAAGAAATAGATGCACTTGTTTAAGAATACATCAAACTAAATACTAAAATCATTTATGTTTGTGATAGTCGTTGGACATTTGAACCGTGTGATTGGCCATTTAAAAGCATTTCGTGGACAATAGTGGTCATTGGGCCGCGCTTCCTGTGCGCCTTATTGCTCTTCTAATTGAACACTATCGGTAGAATTGAGCGTGTGTTCTGTGGACCTGCTAGTCTCCAGATATTTTATAATGTACGTGAAATTTTGTATGCGGTCGTGAAAAATGCTATCATAAAAATAAATCTTTATACTTACATGGTTGTAGAATCTTTAGAAAAGACAAAAAAAACGTAATACCATTTTGAACAGTTACACCTACAGTGCATATTTATTTGGTGATATGATTAAGAAACAAGAAAGTTTGGGCCCTATTTGAACAACAAACCTTTTGGTGCTTTATCGGATTTCACTTTCATCGTCTCTACCTACATCATAAAACCTTCTACAGGAAAAAGAAAATGCGGCCGCTTAGCTACATACGTCTGCGTGTAAAATAAAAATAAACAACTCGGCAAAAATCTAGAACGGCCGCCGTCTCCACAAAAAGCGTAAAAGCAAAATTTTACGTCCCTTTGTATGTTGAACCATATCTAATTTGACGACACTGAATAATTCAACGATTTCTATTTCTGCAACAACCTTAAAAGGGGGATCAAATGTCATGGATTTCTAAGTTACAGTAGCTTTCGAAATAAATTGTGACCCTAATGTCATTTTAATATGGTTTTGGTAGAATGTACACGATGTTAGTTGAGAGCCAACCACCTGTCACGAATTGCGACGATGGCTGCGACTATTACCCAAATTGTGTCTGAAAAACGCCAGAAAATGGTCTTGGTATAAAGAACTATTGATATAGAAATCTTCCTTTCGATTACATTTTTAATATGAAAGTCATTAATAAAATTTTCGCTAGTAACTATCAATGTTGAATAATAATGAATGGACCTATACCTACCTATTATATTTATTAAGTATATTGATTAAGTAACTAGTTATAAAAATTAACGACGCTAACTTCAGCCTTGAAGAAAATCAAGGTAGCCTTGAAACAACGGCGAATTAATTACAGAAGCCAAAAGCGACGAAATTACGACGATTAGACTTCGAACTACGTTTAATGCACTGAAAAGGTTTCCTAATTAGGTGTTACATTGATCGTCACGTGACTAGACGGTCTGCAATGTCAGGAGCAAGGCTAATCCGCCACCGTTACCTTGAACGTGAACACGTGGAAACCATAACAATAAGCGAGGATCTATCATTTATTGGGGTGAATTGAGCTCTTATTCTTGGGGATGAATGCTACGGTTTCTAATTCAATTTCCACAAACATCGATGGGTAAGGATTACGACGATACGATTAGCACGAGTACCGAAGGTGGCAGATAATTATGTACCTGACTAGATACTAGCTTATACTATGTATATGCTTATATAGTGTATTACCAGTACTAAACAGTGTGTCTAGTGAGTACATGAATTTAAATTGCGAAAATGACGTTTTTAGAGCTCAAAATATTTAATAATTTATAATCTCACTAAGAACCGTATAAATATACGTAAGAGAACAATATTGTGCACAATAAAAAATAAAGTATGATAATTAAGCATCAGGCTACCTGACCGGTTTGTGAACCAGTTATGTGTCATGTTGTCTTTCACTTTAGGAAGTGCTTTTTGAGTTTTTGAATTTCAATAAACATGATTGATAATATTGAGGCTCTAGTTCTTAATCCGTCTTTGTCAGGTTTCGTAAGTAAAGCTATAATAAATAGCATACCTGTCTATTTTGCAGTTAAATAATGCATCTGTATATTACGTACTATGTGGTCGTTATTACATAAACACATCCTATAAAGCATCAGTCATTCATTAAACATCAGTAGAGACAGAACGGTTTCGTTTCAATATGTATTTATCAGGTGTTTCAGAATCAAAGAGTTCCAATCTCTGCGTATGACAAAAAATAATAATTATAAATTCAATACTATGCAATACGTAATGTCGATCTTGAGCTCAATATTTCAATGCCATAGTATTTATGAATAGCTGTGAAATAGTCATAGTTGTCACTTCGTTTTAACAAGTTGCAAAGCTCCAACACCACAAAATAGGCATTTACTTTAACAAATTAACAGCTTCATTAATTTTTACTCATTGAAAATATTATTTTCACTAACCAAAAAAACGTTATAACTAAGATAAGCATTTTATTCTATTTTAGGGTTTTTCCTTGTTTACTACATTTGAAAATTAGGCGTATGTAAGTATTAATACTGAACCTTTATAGTAGGTTGCATGGTAGCTTAGGTATTTTTCCAAAAACTTTCTCCAAATTCGATAAAGTCTGTAAATAGTTAGAACATACAGTTAGATTCGATATGCTTAAATAAATACATGCAAGAATAAATTAATTTGCATAATTGCTTCTGCATGAATACATAAAACTGTTAATCTGCTTCTATCACAAACACATAAAATATCTCACTTAAGTAAATAAATGTTTGAATACTTATGACTATTTTAGTAACCCTCTCACGAATGTGTAGCAGCTATAACTGTTAGCGAAAGTCACAGGTCTCAACAAAACATTTATTCTTGACTCATTTCTAAATATGCTTACCTAAAAAGCCTGACCAAATACGAAAATATGAAAAGTTACTTCTTCCAAATTAGAACAGAAATGATTTCAAAGAAAATTATAGACTTTTGGCGAACTATTAAGTTTGTTATGGATACATAATTGTGTTGATATTCCTTTCAAATAAAATGGCAAGTAACGTGACTGCCAAGCAAGCATTTGATGCTTTTCTCTTTATCCATGTACGGCAGCAGTCGTATAAATATGAAAATGTTATTTGTGTTTTATTTTCACAAAGCATTGTAAAGATACAAGTTGTCTCAACGCGTAATTGTTTAAAATATCTAAACGCTGAAGTTTCCGTCTTTCATGTCATTCATACAAATTTGTCGAGTAATCCCAAGAATAAATTTTACGAAATATTGATTTCGGGTCAAAAGTTTAGTATGATCAATTTGGGCCAACCAGGTGGTCGAATATAATTGTTGGATAAGATTAATTTTAGCAAACCTGTAATGACTTAGCAGGCCAAACCTGATTTGCACCCACTACTACGTAAAGCAGTAATGAATGTAAGTAGGTGACAATAAAGCAAGTTTTTGTATGTCTATTTATTATTAGAAAAACTCGTGAGAACAATGCATTCTAGATCTTAGATGCATGCAACCAAGGTTGCGCAATACTTAGGTGATGTCTAAAGTACGTACTTACCATCAACATCCAAATCGATGGAAAACGACTTTCTCTTAATTCCAAATGAGTTTTCCAAGTAAAGTCGACTGTTATTATGATTTTTCATGGTAAGTATTACACTAGTGGTCGGGAATCTCCATAGTTGATATTATCACTAAAAACGTTTTTTTTTTAAATATCTTAAGATAGGTGCCAACGAAGACCTGATGTTTGATTTGCTAATGAGAATATGCAGCTAGGTCGTTCAACCTCTTTTATTTGCAAGCAGTAAATGTGAAGGAATAATTTAAATGTAAATATAATATTAGTGCTAAATATATGCGCATATTTGTAGCATACAAGTCATTCCTTCAGTCTGAGTTAACGCTAGACAATGACAAGCTCCCTCCGCCGGGTCTGCACCACGCTTTGGCTCAATGACAATTCCCAACGCTCGATTGTTGTCTCGTTATTGTTCTGTGTCCAAAGTATTCAGTGCATGTATACCACTCAACCATGCTGCAGGTGTGTAAATTGCTATAACTGAATCTACACTAGTGAGAATTTAACGATGCGCACCCATTTTTATAATCGAAGCGTTTTCAACTTTTGAAGCAGTTGTAGACTACTGAATCATTTGTTGAAGTACATAATATATTAACTAAAATATGGTTAATAGTTAATTTGAATTCAATAGCTCACATTTTGACATATTTTATGACGCAATGGATTACGGCACAAATTAGTTGCTTGTAATGATTTATGAATTAATGATACAGCTGAAAAAAAAGTACTGTAACTGCAGAGGAAATCAATTGAAAATTAGCTAGATACATACAATTTCCTCATAGATTACGCGACTTCTCGATGATTACTTGTGAGTGCTAATAGTGCGGTTCTATGATTATATGCAGATGTGTAATTTAGAACTTAATAGATCTAGAAACCTCATTTACTACGTGGAAATGTGAAAATTGCGAACATTTAGTTTAATAACGCAACATCATCTCCCTGGCTATATCCCGTTGACCATTGACCATTACACAAGTTGCTATTATGTGTATACGTCATATGGGCCCGTTACGTGGTCGTAAATTAGAACGTTTGATTTTAAAAGTTACTGAATTTATTTTTACGACCACGTTTTCAAAAGTGCAGATGCGTAAGTGAAAAGCAACTTAAAAAATATTTAAGCCGCCATAAGATAGCGTGTCAGTAAATAATGCACCTTGCAGTAATTTCATTATTGCATTGTTCAAACTAATTATATAACAATAATAATACAAGTAACTTCACGCATTTCAAACACAGGTATTTAGTACATTAAAAGAATTTTAGTGCAATCATACTTTACGATTACTTAAATAAGAAGTTTGTTATTCGTAATGGTCAAAAAGCGATATAAATTAAAAGACTTCCGTCAGTATTGATTGGATCGAGACAACCAGTGTAAGAACGAAAAAGTGATTTATTTGTTCGATAGTTGCGTACCTATTTATTTAAATGTTGATTGGGTAACAGTCGATTATATCTTCATTAATTTAATGACAAAAAAAAGAACTGAATCTGCTCAAAACAGCCTGTAACAATAAGACTCTTGGGTCATTTACATAATGCCCTGCTTGTATCAATGATGGTATAGGCAGAGATACATATTACCTGATTGTTACCTTTATTTTGTCGTTATAATGATCACCTAATAGCAAGCAAAACTTTTGTCTTGAACCAGACTCATAATTCAATTATTGGTTAGAGAAAAAACCAGGAAAGCTTTGAACACGAGGCAGTTTAGGATTAAGACAAATAGGCTAATTGTGCAATTGTGATTCTGAGCTGTACTTTCAGGGAGTCAATGAACCATTATTGATCATTTCCATAAATCTATCGCGGTGATTCACTGGTCAACGTTTGCAGTTTATTGGTCCATATCATCAACAGTCAATTTCAATTGACTAGCAATGTTATTTTCAATTGCTTTTAATAGTTTTAATTCCCCTCGCGATTCTTTGGAAGTAACTGCCATTTGTAAGACTCGCTGTATTTCGCAATTGGCTACCCATATCGTGTTAATGCCGAAGCTGGCACAATATGACCTCCATAAACACGAATAAGTCTCCGAAGAGTTGCTATTTCAATCGAGGGTTAATAGCGATAGCTGTAAAATTTTGAGTAGTTCTCACTATTTTACAGGTAAATGAAATGAATGATAGATAAAAACTGAAATAGCTTTTTGCAATATCAGTCAAAGATTTTCAATCAATCATAATGCAGTTAGAAAATAAATATATAAATTCTCTGATTTTATTACTTATTTATTAAAGAGCTGATTTCAATGGAAAATACTGTATCTGACTTATAACATAACTGTAAAGTAAAGAGTTTATTGGAAGTATAAATAGGGAGAAAGCAAGTATAATCAATAATTATTTTGAATTAGTCATATATGACACTGTTTTTTGACCTTTATTTAAGCAAAAGCGGATAACAGCCGGGCATGCTTTGTAGGATATGAAATTGGAAACCAGCTCCATATGCCTTATTTATCCTGTAAAATATAAGTGGGTATTCAAGGTGAATTCCATAACAATATTGAGTGCAATTATAGACTTCAGAAATAAGTTAACTGTTCCGTCGAAAAGTTTTCAACTTTTCATTAAATTTTGACCTAGATTACCTAGAACCTAGATTGTGACTAAGGTAAGATAATTTATTATCGAAATAGAATGCTTTAAACATAAGTTTTTACATATTTTATTTTCAAAGCGCAAGTAAGCTTCATGATTTGCAAAGAAAAACTTGCACATTAAACTGTAGCCAGAATTTATATGTTGATGTCACGAAAAGTTTGTAAATTTAGGCCTAAATAATAACGGCGCAACATAGGTTTCGACACTGAACGAATTGAACTGTTGCTTTAATCTATCGAGAGGCAGTGAAATCTGTCGAGAACCGGGTCGATATCATGCAATTGTAAGCGCATCACTCCGTCCGGTCTGATTGACAACCGGCGTGACGTATCGCAGCGTCACACTTTCCGACCGCGACCAATACTCGAATTAATAACTTGACTGTACCGAGCGAAATATGAAACAAATTGAAATATTTGCCATTAAGTGCGAACACGTAGTGAGCGTCGGCCGATGTCGCCATTCCACAGTTAGATCCGGAAGAATCTCACCTGGCTGCGTTTTAACCACGAGCCGTCACTAATGCTCGTCGCTGCGATTGTTCAACAAATTGACAAAAATGTTGTTTAAATAAAAGCCTTTTCACCGCTAAATAACAAAACTGTACATAACTGCTCAGCAACTCCTTTTGGTAGTGTCATCAACTGTAAGTTGGTAATCAATTAAAAACCGGATTCTAAAAGTAAGCAAATAAACCATCTTCTAACTTGGTTTATGTTTGTGAATCGTAAGTAGCTTAATTTGACAATAAATACTACAACATTGCGAACAAATGAAATGCTCTCGTTGCGTTTCCGGCACGATGCACCACTTGATCGAACAATACCGTGGTTGTTTTATATGAAATCATGCGAAAACGGCACAATGATTTATTATACAAAACACTCCCACGTATGGTAACGCGGGACGTAAAAAGTGGGATGAGCATTCAATTGTATCGGTTTGTTCGAGTTTACTGATCTCCTGAACGCGATGTACGGAGAAACATCTAGAGAATGCCAGGGTTGTATTGTAACGAGATATTGCAGAATTTTATTCGAAATCTACCGAAATGATGTAACTCAACTTTAGCAACTTGCTCTGTAATCCTCTGAAGAATGATTAGAGGCAAAGTAGGTAATCATCAGTAGAGAGTTTCAAAATCAACAGCTCTCATGGTATAATTTTCATACCATACTTGTAAATTCAATGCTCTAGAAGGAATGCGATTTCATGATGTTTCCATAACAAGATTGGGATAGAAGTGATGATGCAAATAAGTGGTGAGAATGTTGATAGACAACCCTGCGCCTGCCACACTTCGATGCGGTTCTTATAACGGCAATTATTTGTTTACGCAACTCATACGTACTAACGTCGAAGAGCTTGTAAATTATACTTATCTCTCATTTATTACTAGAGTCAAGGTCATACCTACATGTGTCGTGAATATTTTTAAACAAATAGTATTCAATTGCCATTTAGATCTATTGTGAATTGATGCATTGAAATGTACAGTCTCACCTCGGCTATGCCAATTGCATTCTGCAGACGTTCGTACAATCAACAAGAAAATTGGTATTTACTTAGGTCCTTTTCATGGTTTTATTATTGCATTGTGTATGTAACAATTTTTACGTAACTTTTAATGATTGCTATATTTTATGTTGTTTTAGAGACGAAATTGATTGCTCTGTTAAAAGTTACAACTCTGCATGATTGCTTACATACACATGTATAAAGTTGGTTTACGAATGGCAAACGGCGACTGCTATGCCACCGGTTCGATTCCCGGACCAGGTTGAAATCGCTTTGTGGGTTTGGCGAAATTGAAAAGAAAACTACAACAAACGGGGGAGCGTTTGTGAAAAGCAGCCAGGAGTCTTGACGGGGATACACACGTATGTTGAAGAGCACGTTAATGTCGGTGGTGCGACTTATCTATCTCCAGTCGTGTTGGATTGCCATCCCATTCAACTAAGAGATTGTAAGAATAGAACAGTGCAGTATTCTTGCGCAGGTGGTTGATTTCCTAAGGCTCGAGAAAAGCTGACGTGGCTGAAACTCGCCCTGGACACCATCATTATTATATAAAACAAATGCACCGATGGATTAAGTTTCCTATTTCCTCTCGATATTAATTTTAATTGACATGTAGCAGGAAGAACAATGTGAGGTGTAGTTAAAATAATTGACTAAACGAACACAGACATCAAGGAAGTGATATCAAATGTTGTTATTGCAAGCGTTGTGTAGATTTATATTGGTTGTAAGTCTACGACAATTGTATTTTGTGTGTTAGGTATAGCTAAAACTAAAATGTAACAAAGAATACAATGTGCAAAGACCATTCCTACTAAAAAAGTAAAAGGTAAAAGTTCAAAAATACACGCCTCGCATAATTAAATATTGATCGGTAACATAAAACCCAAAATTTTATTCTGCCTGACTTAAACATGATACCTACCTACGTATTTGTCAGGCAGAATTAAAATTTTTAACTTTCCAATTAGGACTTTTAACATTCTAAGATACTATAATTGGTGGTTTTATCACCCTATTAGCATTTTGTAGACAAACGGTATACTACCTACCTATGCTAAAACCTAAACGGAAATAGTTATCTAACATTTATTAACATTTTTAATTATTAAATAAAACTTTATTTTATTCTTAGTTATGCGGTAACATAACACTGCTTTCAACTTAAATGATGACAGCATTAATAGGGCTATTGAATTTGACTGCCTCATTTTATTCTTGGGTGGGCTGGAAACTACAGACATAGGTACACAGGCTGTCTGTCGAAGAGATCGCTTTTATATATGCAATTAAAAAAAATGTGATCTAACTATCACGGTTCAGTTACAAGTAAAAATGACAACATTAATAATGACGCCTGAACTGAACGTATGATCGGAATATATGAACTGGGCATGGAAGTGTCTCACCCCTGCCGTCAACTACCTGACATGTTATAGCACCGTTCAAAATTATTTGAGACGGAATCTGAAACGAACCTATTATCATGTTTACAACCTGTACCGAATTCGATCACTGATGACGAGGCCACGAAGACCAACCGCTTCACATTGCTTAGGGTTTGACCCTTAGGGTTAAAATTTGACAGTTTATCCTAAAAGTGGGAAGTCTACACTGTTCTTGGGATAGACTTGCCCTCTGACATCGCTGGCGAATGCGACAGTTTTCTGCTCTGTGGCCTCTCATATTTAATGAAACCTACAGTAAAAACGTGTACTGTGCTGAGATGATGAGAAATTCATTCAATGATAATAATTATTATGTCAGTACAAAAATAATGAGACCACGTAGAACAACACATGCATTTAGTTTAGTTTTTTTTTATATAAAATGTAGGTTTCTAATAAAGATTTACAATATGTATTAACAATTACAATTACAATATTGTATTTTATTGTGCCATTCCAATAAAATAATAATTTAATGGAAACGTATTGATCGATATTGCAGAATTAGTGTATGAGAGCTATTTACATTAATGATAAATGGTTTATATATAAAATAACTAACTGAATGCATATTTTAAATTCAAAATAACTCGTTTCATGTGCAGTTTATCATACGGAATATCTAGTATATTATCCATTCTCGGAAATTTCAAAAAATATCATTAGTGTCGTTGTCCAATTTCTTAAAAGTGAAAACTGATGAGGAATATTGAAATTATATATCATTAAATTTTTAATTACTTATTATAATTAATAATTAGTCACTAAATTTTAGAGAGTAACAATTTTTATTGCCTATAAAACAAATATTGTGATATTGTTTTTAAATCGACTACAGTTAAGTATATTATATTCACATGCAATCAATCATTTTACACTTACCCGCTAAATAAAAAATAGCAGCGGCAACTGCGTCCGTATCCTTGTAAGGTCTATCAATGGTCCATATAAAGGTATCAATAGCACATTCACTTTCGGAATTACTTATAACTTTATTGTTCGATGTATTAAGTTGCCGGCATTTTCACGCGAGAGAAACGCTCAGCGGCCGCGCGGCTCCGCGGTTAGACACATGTGAAATCAGCTGTAGCTTGGTCGCGGGTAACGGAACGCCCCCCACCGCCCCCACCGCCGCATGCCGCAGATAACCAACAGATAAGATTATCGCATGTTTATTTACGGATAAACTTAGGTACTGTCCGAAATTGCACTTGCGTGAGTACGCGTGACGCCGAAATGCCATTCTGATAACCAGTTAAGTCATCCTTATCAATTCCGATAATGGAGTAAGAATTTCGTGGTAAGTGCGTGACTACATTGCGAAATGAATAACTTTAGATGGAGTGAAAGATTTATTCATACCACCATTATTTATTTTTTTCTTACATCAAAAAATGCAGGGAAGCAATTCAAGCAAGCTATGTAGAATGAAGAATTGTCTGTAATTAATTACTATCTACCACTAATTATTGCTGATGTTAGCACTGTGAAAAGAGCCTAGAGTTTCTTAAGACTTATTGTCACAAAATTTCCTTACTTCAATTGTACACTGACTCAAAAGTTATAAATAATCATTTTATTAAAATAAAAAAGTTATTTATTCAAAGTAGGCTGAAAATCAGCACTTTTTGAAGGTCAATTTAATAAAAAGACAGCCCCCAAAACTCCCGCCCTTCACCACTTCGAGAAGAAATGGTGGAACAAACTCCCCAGATTTAGATTACTGATTTTGTATTCGTAAATTATGTACTTACTTAGTTCTATTTATAACTGACTTATTATCAAAATACATATATTTATATAATCAAATGCAATACAATGAGTGCAATTAAGAATGAATAGGGATTACACAGTTGCTCGATGCATTAGGAAACATTATTTCATTACTTACATGTAATGACTCCTTATGTCTGTCTGTTAATTTCCCAAAGCTGAAATGTTAGTAGTACAAATAGGAGATGAGACCCGGATAATTGAGGTCAAACTCATTTATATTATGCATTTAATAAATTCTTACTAATATGGAAATTGCGAAAGTAACTCTGTCTGTCCTTAAGACTTAGGCTTCTTTTTACTCAGTTGCGGGAAGTGATACTCTAAGGAAAGGTGAATCAGCGGAGCAGAGGTATGATATTTTAAAGCTTTAAATAATACGTAGCCATATTAAGCTACAATAACGTTACAAACATAATTCATCTTCTATGTTCACAAAGTTCCATCTAGATTCCTTTAAAACAGATATTTTAACAAAGAAAAGTCACTTTATGTAAACACTCTTACCTGACATTTTATTCTCAACAGGTATTATACTTTCTCTAGAAAGGCCGTAAGGATTTAAATATACTCATTCAAACACAGAAAACATTTTAATTCCAATGTTTGCACACTGGTGCGAAAACCAGTCGAGACATATTTATGTTACAATATGCAGAAAGCACTCGAGGTGTCCCGCAAGGTTTCACTCTGGGCCCATAGACCCTAAGTAGGCTTATTCAAATGACAGCAACTTAGACTTCATTGCGTTTGCATTTTATGTCCTTTCACAAAAGTCATAGAGAATCATGGGGCCTATTCACATTGTGAGGTAAAATCTGTATTTTAGAAAATCAGATGTACCTGTTATTACTAGACTAATTTATTATTTTTAGGTATTTCTAAAATCATAAGACCACATTATCGCATTGGGCGTAAGCCTGTAATGATATTGTTTGGTGAGATAATAAATAAATAAATAAATTACTCGTATTATGGATTTAAGGTTCAATTCGGCATGCATTTTCACGCCATATACATTTTAATCATTTTATTCAGTGACTGCACTGTGGGAATCTCTTCACATTTACGCACAAACAATGCAGCTAGATCTATGTAAAATAATCTGAGAACTTTCCAAATGCATCCGCACCAGTACCATTCACCACTCTATTGTCAAGTACGACGAGCCCTCATCATTCCAATTAGTTGTTACAAATCGATTCACTGTTCGATTAAATAATAGTCGATTGTTAACTCCATCAGGGTTAGGCGAATTGTCTGAATGGTGTGATTCAGGTTTATGTTCACCGTTAGAGCATTTTGTTACGAAACCTCTTCTATCATCGTTGTTCGCTACGGCACATGAATATTCTTGCGAAGTTTATAATCTTTAGGCAGATTTTGTCAGAATTTTTACCTGCTAGTAAGGAATTTTCTTTCATCCAAAATTAGCTAGCTTAAAATATCCGTGTTACGCAGTTCCACAAAGGGAGTCTGAAAAAGCAAAATAAAATTGAAATGGTTGTTTTGACATTGTTGGTTGCTGCCGTGAATTCGATGAAACTTGGTGAGCTTAATTTTTGGGTGATATTTTAGAGCAAACCGTTGGAACGGGCATATAAAGCATATACATGCACTGTAATATTAGCGACACTTTGATATTATCTTACCTTTAGTAAGCTAGTCGTGAGGCAAATGTCAGGGGAATTGGCGGCACACAGCATGTTTGTAACAACGGTAGGCCTTTTTGGGTGCCGCCTCGTATCATGTTAACGGAATTCATTGGCGGACGTGATTCATTTGTATGTCCTTAACAAGAGTGGATTTGATACTAGAAAGTTTATCTTTTGGCTTTAAAATCAAATATGAATCATTAGTTCTAGACTCGTTACTTTCTAAATTTTATTCACCATTCCATAAACATATTGTTACAACTGTACTGTATTGTTTTATCAGTTTGAGTTCATCGCTCAAAGTGTTGCAATACAAATAATTTACATCACTGATGACATCATGTCAGGTATTTATTTGTGCCCGAACAGCGTGAATCACAAGGCGGAATTTTATTATAATGCCGATTTCATTTCGACTACAAAACTTAACAAAAGCGCTACAGCTCATTTGCATAGTTCTTTGTATGTTTTTTAATCTGAGTCTCACGGGTTTATGCAAGGAACACAGTGTAAAAAGGTTTTTGTTGCGTTGCCTGCGGCTGAGATGTTATCTGTGTAGTCACCTTGATCTTTGCACGAAACTGCACAAAACGCACCGCTTGACCTCCGCGCCTTCTCCTTTCTGTACAGCTCTATGTACAAGTCTTCTCGTAGGCATAAGTACTTATTGATTTTTGTATTAAACCCTGAGTTGAAATGAGTCACGGCCTCCTTGACAATATCATAAGGTCAGTTAATATATGTATAAGAAATGTTTAAATAAACATTTAAAAAACGTGCGCAAGGTTCTATTAAATATCACGTAAAATTGTATCACGCTTCTGGCACTTGGAAAACTATATCATTGATTACCGAGAAACGTTTTGCCATGGCATTGTGACTCTAGTATGAAAATTGAGCTGTAGGTAACAATTTTATAGAAACTGCAATAGAAACCTCGACAATATAAAAGCAGTGTTCAATTTTCACCGCAAGCATCTTATTTTATCGACAGGTTAAAGATAGCCCGTTAGGCACAATTGGACTGTTTGAAAATATAGGTAATAGTAAAACAATGCCGTATAAGTTAAACGCAATCACTATACTTAATGTATACTAATGTATTGTCGGATATGGAAATAACAGCCTTCATTCCTTTTGCTCAATATCAGTTTAGCTTTTCCCAACTGTGTTGGGGTCGACTTACAGTCTAACCGGATACATTTATACAAAATGTGTATTGGTTCTCTTTCTGAAGCTTGCTTGGGGTCGGTCGTGGGATATTAGGAAAGATATTTATATTGACAGATATTTGGAATGGTCATCACCACATTTTTGACAATGTATGGTAAGTCTTTGTATTAGCATTTTTTGTAGGAAACAACATCACTGCAGAAACATTTGTAGAATCTTGAAATTTGTTTGTNCTCGTATTATGGATTTAAGGTTCAATTCGGCATGCATTTTCACGCCATATACATTTTAATCATTTTATTCAGTGACTGCACTGTGGGAATCTCTTCACATTTACGCACAAACAATGCAGCTAGATCTATGTAAAATAATCTGAGAACTTTCCAAATGCATCCGCACCAGTACCATTCACCACTCTATTGTCAAGTACGACGAGCCCTCATCATTCCAATTAGTTGTTACAAATCGATTCACTGTTCGATTAAATAATAGTCGATTGTTAACTCCATCAGGGTTAGGCGAATTGTCTGAATGGTGTGATTCAGGTTTATGTTCACCGTTAGAGCATTTTGTTACGAAACCTCTTCTATCATCGTTGTTCGCTACGGCACATGAATATTCTTGCGAAGTTTATAATCTTTAGGCAGATTTTGTCAGAATTTTTACCTGCTAGTAAGGAATTTTCTTTCATCCAAAATTAGCTAGCTTAAAATATCCGTGTTACGCAGTTCCACAAAGGGAGTCTGAAAAAGCAAAATAAAATTGAAATGGTTGTTTTGACATTGTTGGTTGCTGCCGTGAATTCGATGAAACTTGGTGAGCTTAATTTTTGGGTGATATTTTAGAGCAAACCGTTGGAACGGGCATATAAAGCATATACATGCACTGTAATATTAGCGACACTTTGATATTATCTTACCTTTAGTAAGCTAGTCGTGAGGCAAATGTCAGGGGAATTGGCGGCACACAGCATGTTTGTAACAACGGTAGGCCTTTTTGGGTGCCGCCTCGTATCATGTTAACGGAATTCATTGGCGGACGTGATTCATTTGTATGTCCTTAACAAGAGTGGATTTGATACTAGAAAGTTTATCTTTTGGCTTTAAAATCAAATATGAATCATTAGTTCTAGACTCGTTACTTTCTAAATTTTATTCACCATTCCATAAACATATTGTTACAACTGTACTGTATTGTTTTATCAGTTTGAGTTCATCGCTCAAAGTGTTGCAATACAAATAATTTACATCACTGATGACATCATGTCAGGTATTTATTTGTGCCCGAACAGCGTGAATCACAAGGCGGAATTTTATTATAATGCCGATTTCATTTCGACTACAAAACTTAACAAAAGCGCTACAGCTCATTTGCATAGTTCTTTGTATGTTTTTTAATCTGAGTCTCACGGGTTTATGCAAGGAACACAGTGTAAAAAGGTTTTTGTTGCGTTGCCTGCGGCTGAGATGTTATCTGTGTAGTCACCTTGATCTTTGCACGAAACTGCACAAAACGCACCGCTTGACCTCCGCGCCTTCTCCTTTCTGTACAGCTCTATGTACAAGTCTTCTCGTAGGCATAAGTACTTATTGATTTTTGTATTAAACCCTGAGTTGAAATGAGTCACGGCCTCCTTGACAATATCATAAGGTCAGTTAATATATGTATAAGAAATGTTTAAATAAACATTTAAAAAACGTGCGCAAGGTTCTATTAAATATCACGTAAAATTGTATCACGCTTCTGGCACTTGGAAAACTATATCATTGATTACCGAGAAACGTTTTGCCATGGCATTGTGACTCTAGTATGAAAATTGAGCTGTAGGTAACAATTTTATAGAAACTGCAATAGAAACCTCGACAATATAAAAGCAGTGTTCAATTTTCACCGCAAGCATCTTATTTTATCGACAGGTTAAAGATAGCCCGTTAGGCACAATTGGACTGTTTGAAAATATAGGTAATAGTAAAACAATGCCGTATAAGTTAAACGCAATCACTATACTTAATGTATACTAATGTATTGTCGGATATGGAAATAACAGCCTTCATTCCTTTTGCTCAATATCAGTTTAGCTTTTCCCAACTGTGTTGGGGTCGACTTACAGTCTAACCGGATACATTTATACAAAATGTGTATTGGTTCTCTTTCTGAAGCTTGCTTGGGGTCGGTCGTGGGATATTAGGAAAGATATTTATATTGACAGATATTTGGAATGGTCATCACCACATTTTTGACAATGTATGGTAAGTCTTTGTATTAGCATTTTTTGTAGGAAACAACATCACTGCAGAAACATTTGTAGAATCTTGAAATTTGTTTGTTACAGCTAGAGATTGTCGAAAGACAATCATTGTTTGGCATACCTAATAGTTAGAATGTACTTAACGATCCAATTGGAATGCAACTCTCTATTGCACTTCACATTGATAAAGAAATAGTTGTTTTTACAATTGAATATTGTACTGTTCTATTGTCAAAACAACTATTTCGTCGTCGTTAATTTGCTGTCTGATGAATTCTTGACTGACCTTACAGACTTTATTTAATTATTTACCTACGCCAACGGTTTCACCCGCTTTCCTGTGGGAACTACTGCGCGCACCCGGATAAAAAGTAGCCTATAACCTTCCCCAATAAATGGGTTATCTAACACTGAAAGAATTTTTCAAATCAGACCAGTAGTTCCTGAGATTAGCGCGTTCAAACAAACAAACAAACTCTTCAGCTTTATAATATTAGTATAGATTATCTCATCACAAATACCATTACAAGCTTACGCCCAATGCGATAAAGTGGTCTTTATCTAAGTACTAATTTAGACATTAAAAAAAAAACTAAACTAAAGAATTTGATAAAAGGATAGATAACATTTTATTTCCCTTTGAGGCAAGCAATAGTTGCATAATATATGTGCATAAGTTATGAGCGGAAAGAATATAGGTAGCTTTTCTCTTTTAATACCTAAAAATATAAATCTATCGGTGAATAACTGAATACGCTAGTCGAAAACCTAGATTCTAAATCAGCTTTCTTTTTTGTGACCTCTGACTGTATTACACAATTACGCAGATTATATGTTAATAATTAACCCAGTAGGTTTTTTTTATAAAGAAAGCTTGTAAAGATGTGTTAAAAATTAGTATATTGGTGAATAAGTTAGCATTCAAAATTACGGTTTACATGCAATACTTATTATAACAGCAATAAAACGAGACACTTGCCAATAATAGAGAGATTTATGATGTTGGTTAAGAGTAAATACGTTCAATATCAATTACGTATTTAATCATAATTTAAGTGGTATTGCGTGATCGAAATATTTTCCTTCGAAATCAATCGTGCAAGAAGCAGTTTCGAGGAGATTGTATGAGATACCACACCATCATCTGCTCAATGTTAACGGAATAAGTAAACAATTTGAATGGTCTTATAACTGCAAGAATAAGGTACTTTGGTACAGAGATGGTTAATATGTTTACCAGTAGTAAGTACAAGTTACAAGTAAGTATAGGACACAATACTTTAATTGTATCCAACTATTGGGATTATACTACTCTGATCATTTGGGTGATGCGGTTCCCAGGACACTTTTTGTGACAATTGAACCAAATCGGTAAACATTTTGCAAACAAACACTTATTTCTCCTAAAATTGAGAATTACAGTTTTCAGTCTTAAAAATTTGCATTATTATGGCAATCTTGCTTCTGCATAACCTGCTAGACAATTTCATAGCATCTAATGCATAGTCTCTGTGTCATGGATGTCGCAAACTGCCATTACAATGCAAAGGTGTCGCTACATAGCTACATTGCAACAACATAATGCGAAAATCTGCTTTCCCTAAAGGTTGTGGGGGTCAGGTGGCATCTACAGTTACTTTGAGGACGTTACTAAATCTCAACTTTAGCTCATGAAGACAGATAACTATCAAGCAAACTACAAGCTTAATATTAGGGAGTTTAGAATTCCCTTTAATGAGGAAATCAGCTTAATCTGCAGGTACTTACATTTACAGATTAATTTTTTGGATCAGTTTTGCGAATAGAGATTGATTTTTAACTCCATGTTAATTATGTCAAATTTCAATCTCCAGTTTGCAAAGCAACGGATAGACAGATTACTAGCATCCACTATAAGTCCTGCAGATTACTATTAAACCCAAAACAGTTCCTTGTTGAAAGTGAACGGAAAGGAAGTATTCTATGCACATGAACTCTTCGCAGCCTCCCAAGTACAGTAATCATGTCATTACACGAACAACACGTTAGTCTCACATATAAATAGCTATTTGCGGCCACAAAACAAATCACCGTCATCTGTCACACACGACGGTCAGCGAATTTCTCTAAAATTATATCATTGTTCTAGCAGCTATGTACTGCTATCGTGATAACTTGTAGCTAAATCAAATTGATAATATATTATGTAGAATAATTTCACCAAAACACGGGTGAAAAATCCGCCTGCTTCACCGAAAGATGTATAATTTCAGCTTCAGACTGATTTCAGTTGACGGATGCATTTATGGCTAAAATTTAAAGCACTAACTACGATGCTCTTATTTTAGAAATATATCTCGAGATATTCTATCCACGCAACCCGATCTTACAGTAATGCAGCCATACTAAGCACGTCTGTTGAACGTGGTCTGCTTAAAAATAAATTTAATGTTGTACCCAGTTTAAAATAAAACTATGAAGACACCCATCGTAGGTCCTTTTAAATATTTTCCAGTAGCTCTATTTGCGTTGAGGCGTCCGAAAAGCAAAGAAAATAGAAATAGAAAAATAATAAATGTCATGTAATGAGACCAAAACTTTTACAATTACTTATAATGTTTGATGCATTTATCTCACTACAGTATTGAGATACGTTTTTTATATATCCAACATACATGCAACAAAATAAATATATACGAGGGCGAATTGAGATCCTGCCTTTTGGAAAGTCGGTGAAAAATATTTATGTAATAAACCGGTTCGATATAATTAGAATTGCAGTATTTTACTTGGATTTGTTTTTCATGGGATAAATAATTTGCACTCTCTACATTGATGAATGGGATCTGTAGTACCTATCTTAGGTGCGAAGCCCCATTTGTGGCAAAAAAATCTCAATATATTAACATAGCAAAATTGCTTTAATTAGTTACAAGTGAAGCGTGTGATTATTCCGTAGCTTACCTGTATAGTACATTCTTACTCAGAAACCTAACAGTTTCTAACAGCAATACTTTACTACCTGTTCCCGTGGTTTTACCCGGGTCCCGAGTGAACTACTTCCCACCTGAATAAAAAGTAAGCAATACTTATGTCATTCAGATGTATAACTTAATTGAATTTTATCGAAGTCTATTCAGTAGTTTCGTATGAATTACACGCACACTTTCACGCTGATTTAGGTATTATTAAATGCAATTAATATATTGCAAATACAGAATAATGAAACAAATTGCTACGTGAAAAGGGATTACAAACAGACTCGCGATCGGTTTACACTGGTGATTAATTACCAAGTCAAAAATAATAAGGAGCTTGTGTTAAGTGTTAATAAGAGGCTGTAAACAAAGTGCGTATAAAGTAACACCATTTGCTGGTTATCATCATTCATCAATGGAAGTGCAAATTGATGTGTTCATCGATTAGTATACATTTACTTGTTTAACTATTTAACTATTATGCCGAAGTGATTTATACCACACCAGGTAAAACGCTTCATGCTAACTAGATTGGCGATATATTAAAAATATACCAAATTAAATATTTATATGTCGTTTGTAACAAACATTCGCTCACACTAGGCCAAGGTGAAAAGGAGTGTTTATCTGAGTAGCAAGTGTACAAAATTAATTAATGTGTCAATATTAAAACATTAGAAAATTATTGATATTGAAGAATAACCTAACAGCCAACGGGGTTTTTGGATAAAAAGTAGCCTACAAGTTAGAATATATCTGGTGTGAAGAAGTTGCCTCGGGAAGCGCGTTAAATCATAATAATAATTGATATGTAAATGTACGTTTAATTATCTTGCCTATCAAACAGAAAATAAAATAACTGACTTATTACAACAGTTTTTCAAAAGTTACGCTCAAATGTTGGAATAAAACTACCACAAAACAATAGTACTCAGTGTTGTTCATGTTTTTTTTTTAGCGCGTGGACCTTATGTAGTTATATGATTTGTAGATGTTGAAACGCAAGAAAAACTATTGTCATATAAACGAAACGATACCTAAATGCATCAAGAAGTCCAAACAGCAAAATCGGATAATCTACACAAGGTAATAGAGCAAGCACAAAATTTAGAACAAAAGGTCACACGAACCTTAAGCAAACCAGTCATTTTGTAAAACATCATTGTTATAATTATCTACAAAGTGTTAATAAGTTGCTAAGAAACATTGTTAGGTAATGAACACATTATGAAGTGCAGTTAAACAAGTGAGGTGGCACAAGATAAGCTCTCGACGCTATCGACTCGAGGCTGTGGGAAATTGGAAACGTCAGGGAGATGCGTGACTGCACCAACTATTGTTTTATCTGGGTAGGTCGCATAGGCTGAGGTTCTATAACTGTTAAGCTACATCTAGACATCTGCTTTATTAATTTTGGTATGGTCACTTTTTACGTCACAGTAAAAATACCCTAGAATTTTATCACTGTTTCAATAACTAAGCGAAATGTCCACAACAATCCCTAGATTTCTTTAAAAATCCTTACACGTAAGGAGAGAGGATAAGTACCTGCTCGTTGTAGGAGTCTCACTCTCTGAATATGTATGTGATCTGACTTGCAACTCTTCCTTAACTACCGATATTAATTAAAATGGCCTAAATGGGTGATTTTTTATATAACTTAGAAAAGCAGACAAAATTTTCGTAAAAGGTAAGTACTTACATTGGATTCTTACGCATTGGAGAAGCAACTTCATTGTGAAAACATATTGCATATTAATAGAAACAGTACATTATGGTAAGCAGCGCGTCTGGTTTATAATCCATACTTGTAATCCGGTACTATCGATGGCTATAATTTATAGGAAAATTATAAGTTTGAGCATCTTATGAAGCATAAATAATACAGGTTTAATTGCCGCGTAACAGATTCGACCTGACAGTAATGAGAGTGACTCAAAAACAGGTATAGCTGATGATTTAATGTTTTTACACCCATAATGTGAACTTGTTCTTGTCGGAGCTGTTAAACAGACTATTGTTGAGTGCAATTATTTTTTTTACTTATTAATTTCCTTTGCATTTTGATTTCTGATGCATGTTATGGCCCCGTTGTAAGTTAATGGCAACTGTTAATTACATGTATGGCTTTCGCGGTGCCTCTCATATATCAATTAGCAAGCCAAGTGCAAAGAAATGCCGTGTTTACGCAAAGGGGACATGCAATTATGCATATGTGCTCTCGATTTATTGTTGCAAAAAATATTATGTTCTGGTATTTGGAGGCCAAATAGCAAAATAAATAATCAGTTTCAAAATGAATCAGAATGAAAGGCCTTCGATTTCATACGACCTAAAGATCGAGACCTAAAGATGATGTATTTATATATGTAGGTACTACTTAATTATTTCATGTCTGTAACTTATTTAAGTTATTAAAAACGCTTTGGTTGCTTCGAACAGCATACGTACTATTAGATACGTCAGTCGTAACATTGTAAAAGAAAAATTCCCGGTTTGACTATAAATAATACTATCAGGTATTATAATTTATAGTCAAAACTGGAACTGAACCCTTCCTATCATTCTTATAATGCATTGGTCTATGTTTAAAATGGAGAACTAGAGTACAGCATAATAAGTGCCTCCATCTCAATAATCACGTCACAACTACTATTTGTGGCACTTTCATCTTTGTTCCCTCTTTCACTGCCATCTATCGGTCATGTATTGAAACGTAAACTATAACACTTCCGAGAAACTGCACGCTTCCTGACTACGTTACTAGATGTCTATAATTTTCTTTGAATATTTTGCAAAACATTTATTTTATTTTATTTTCCAGGGGATAACAGTATTCTGAAGGTAAACTAAGATGTCAAATAAATGTAGGTCCTCAAAATACGGCAAAGGATAGGATGAAACGTCGGTAAAAATTGTTTAACACTTGTAACGTAATGCAATGGAAAACATTGTTTTCCATTCCCCGCATCTTCTGTCCTGAACTTCGCAGCCACCGAGCTGGAACGAGGAGCAATTTGCAGCAGCATGTTTATTAACCAGCACCCATAAATCACTTCGCCTATGTTATTCGTTGTACTTAATTCGAGTGTGAAAAAGATGCAATTTCATTAGAACCTAAGATATGAAGCTGTAAGTTCTGATGATTAATGGCAATACGTGATTTCTCTTACCTGGCTCATATTTTTTGTTATCATTAGAAGAATTTGTAGATGTAATTTAGATAAAACACACAGGTTAATACACATGCATATCGTTGTCACGAGTCCTCAACTGATTCGTACTTAGAGTATGAATTGTACTTACGATTGTTTGATACGTACCTAGTACAGTCGACAGCAAGTCAGTGTAAAGCTGTCAAATTTCTGCGATCGATTTTCAACCTTATCACAATAGTGGAAGGTTAATGTTCGATTGGTAAAATTTTACAGATTTTGGGCACACTGACTTGCTGTCGATTGTACTAACCTAAACAAAAAAAAACTGTTTTTCTTTGGGAAATGATGCTTTCATTATGATCAGCCTTTTTAGTGTCAGGCCCTTTCGTAAACAGAGAAAAGATGAACGCTGATCGCTAAGCTTGCTAAGGAGAAAATACCAAAAAAAACACACATTCTGAATAGTCTTGTAATTTTATTTGTATCATATTCATAATGAAAATTGTTATTTGATTACTTAGGTATTCATTGACCAATAAATATACGACAGAGAACATAAATTTCACAATGCTAAAACTACTCAATATTATACTAGCTAAGAGGCAGGTAATTTGGAAATCAGGAAGCAGTTTGTGCCTGAATATCACAAGTGTATTGGTACAAGCCGACGTTTTGGTATTTGAAATATAATTCATTCAATTTTGTACGTCAGCTGCAGCCTTTATTGTCGTAGCCAGGCAGTTTACCAAGACTGTGGCTTACAAAATACGAATTTGAAACAGTTACGATTACGTGACAAATAAGTCGCTCTACAAAACCAATTTAGATTAGTTAACACATTTTTTTATCTAAAGTCGTTTTGATATTTGAAATATTATTCATTCGATTTTGAAAGTCAACTGCAGCCTTTAAGTACTGTTGTAGCCAGGCCGTTCACAGATAGGAAATGGCTTACAAAAGACGAATTTAAACTAGTGGATATAAAACCAATTTAGTTGAGCAAAAATAATTTTCTATAAAGTTTCCTCTGTTAATTTCATGTTATTTTATTACGTTACATTTTTATGTTACATAACGTAAGTACGCTACTTTTATTACATTTTAATACTTTTTGTGAAGCAATATTTTTCATTAAATTCAGTCTGCATGCCGAGTGTCAATGAACCTGTGAGATGTCACCCTTTCAGAGAGTGTGAGAGAGAGTATATTGCTAACAGGAATGCGATATAGAACGCCGTGAGAGTACTATAAAAGTAGTAGGTCATTATCCCACAGGCAGATATTTCTTCCCGTTTTTAAACAAAAGTTAATTTGAACGCGGCCCAATTTTAAACAGTATTTTTCATTACTTTTGAAACCATTGTGTCAAATTTTAACCCTGAGGAGGTTGCAAGGTTAAAACTTGCCATGGTATGCGAAGGTACCTCATCCTATTCTTAAATAGATATTTTCGCAGCATACTAAATTGGTTTCCTTCCAGTTTTTGGAGAAGTTTTTCGATATTGTCTTAAAGCAAGGTTTAAATCATAAAAGCTCATGTGGTGAAAAGAAAAATATTCTGGATTTTGATAGTACAAGCATTTGCCAGCATCTCGGCCGAGGACCTGAAAGTGTAATAAATACCATTTAATTGACGACGCACCCGCATAAAAAGTAGCTTATAGCCTTTCTCGATAAATGGGCTCTCTAACAGTGAAATATTTTTTCAAGTCGGACCAGCAGTTCCTGAGATTAGCAAGAAACAAACAAACAAACTCTTCAGCTTTATAATATTTGTATAGACGTCAAATTTCAATCTCCAGTTTGCAAAGCAACGGATAGACAGATTACTAGCATCCACTATAAGTCCTGCAGATTACTATTAAACCCAAAACAGTTCCTTGTTGAAAGTGAACGGAAAGGAAGTATTCTATGCACATGCACTCTTCGCAGCCTCCCAAGTACAGTAATCATGTCATTACACGAACAACACGTTAGTCTCACATATAAATAGCTATTTGTGGCCACAAAACATATCACCGTCATCTGTCACACACGACGGTCAGCGAATTTCTCTAAAATTATATCATTGTTCTAGCAGCTATGTACTGCTATCGTGATAACTTGTAGCTAAATCAAATTGATAATATATTATGTAGAATAATTTCACCAAAACACGGGTGAAAAATCCGCCTGCTTCACCGAAAGATGTATAATTTCAGCTTCAGACTGATTTCAGTTGACGGATGCATTTATGGCTAAAATTTAAAGCACTAACTACGATGCTCTTATTTTAGAAATATATCTTGAGATATTCTATCCACGCAACCCAATCTTAGCCAAATGCAGCCATACTAAGCACGTCTGTTGAACGTGGTCTGCTTAAAAATAAATTTAATGTTGTACCCAGTTTAAAATAAAACTATGAAGACACCCATCGTAGGTCCTTTTAAATATTTTCCAGTAGCTCTNGCGAATTTCTCTAAAATTATATCATTGTTCTAGCAGCTATGTACTGCTATCGTGATAACTTGTAGCTAAATCAAATTGATAAATATATTATGTAGCATTATTTCACCAAAACACGGGTGAAAAATCCGCCTGCTTCACCGAAAGATGTTGTATAATTTCAGCTTCAGACTGATTTCAGTTGACGGATGCATTTATGGCTAAAATTTAAAGCACTAACTACGATGCTCTTATTTTAGAAATATATCTTGAGATATTCTATCCACGCAACCCAATCTTAGCCAAATGCAGCCATACTAAGCACGTCTGTTGAACGTGGTCTGCTTAAAAATAAATTTAATGTTGTACCCAGTTTAAAATAAAACTATGAAGACACCCATCGTAGGTCCTTTTAAATATTTTCCAGTAGCTCTGTTTGCGTTGGGGCATCCGAAGAGCAAAGTAAATAGAAAAATAAGAAAAATTGTGAAATCTCATGTAATGGGACCAAAACTTTTACATGTTTGATGCATTTGTCTTACTACAGTATTGAGATACGTTTTTTATATATCCAACATATATAACAAAATAAATATATACGAGGTTGAATTGAGATCCTGCTTTTTGGAAAGTCGGTTAAAAATATTTTTGTAAGAATCCGGTTCGATATACTTACCTAAATAGAATTTCAGTATTTTACTTGGATTTGTTTTTCACAGGATAAATAATTTGAACTCTCTACATTGATGAATGGGATCTGTAGTACCTATCTTAGGTGCGAAGCCCCATTTGTGGCAAAAATTAACATAGCAAAATTGCTTTAATTAGTTACAAGTGAAGCGTGTGATTATTCCGTAGCGTACCTGTATAGTACATTCTTACTCAGAAACCTAACAGTATATAACAACAATACTTTACTACCTGTTCCCGTGGTTTTACCCGCGTCCCGAGTGAACTACTTACTTCCCACCTGAATAAAAAGTAAGCAATACTTATATCATTCAGATGTATAATTTAATAGTATTTTACCGAAGTCTGTTCAGTAGTTTTGTATGACCAACACGCACACTTTCACGCTCATTTAGGTATTATTAAGTGCAATTAATATATTGCTAATACAGAATAATGAAACAAATTGTTACGTGAAAAGGGATTACAAACAGACACGTGATCGGTTTACGCTGGTGATTAATTACTAGTCAAAAATAATAAGGAAACTTGTGTTTAGTGTTAATAAGCTGTAAACAAAGTGCGTATAAAGTAACACCATTTGCTGGTTATCATCATTCATCAATGGAAGTGCAAATTGATGTGTTCATCGATTAATACTCGTTTACTTGTTTATCGATTATTCGAAGTGATTTATACCACACCAGATATAACGCTTCATGCTAACCAGATTGGCGATATATTAAAAATATACCAAATCAAATATTTATATGTCGTTTGTAATAAACATTTGCTCACACTAGCAAATGTTTATTCACACTAGGCCAAGGTGAAAAGGAGTGTTTATCTTAGGAGCAAGTGTTCAAAATTAATTAATGTGTTAATATTAAAACATTTGAAAATTATTGATATTGAAGAATAACCCAACAGCCCACTGGTTTTTTGGATAAAAAGTAGCCTACAAGTTAGAAAACTGGTCGTGTGAAGAAGTTGCCTCGGGAAGCGCGTTAAATCATAATTAATATGTAAATGTATGTTTAATTGCCTTACCTATCAAGCTGAAAACAAAATAACTGACTTATCACAACAGAATTTCAAAAGATACGCTCAATTGTTGAAATAAAACTACCACAAAATAATAGTACCCAGTGTTGTGCATGTTTTTTTTTGCGCGTGGACCTTATGTAGGATTATGATTTGTAGATGTTGAAACGCAAGAAAAACTATTGTCATATAAACGAAACGATACTTAAATGCATCAAGAAGTCTAAACTGCAAAATCGGATAATCTACATAAGGTAATAGATCAAGCACAAAATTTAGAACAAAAGGTCATACGAACCTTAAGCAAACCAGCCATTTTGTAAAACATCATTGTTATAATTATCTACAAAGTGTTAATAAGTTGCTAAGAAATATTGTTAGGTAATGAACACATTATCAAGTGCAGTTAAACAAGTGAGGTGGCACAAGATAAGCTCTCGTCCCGCTATCGACTCGAGGCTGTGGGAAATTGGAAACGTCAGGGAGATGCGTGACTGCACCAACTATTGTTTTATCTGGGTAGGTCGCATAGGCTGAGGTTCTACAACTTTCAAGCTACATCTAGACATCTGCTTTATTAATTTTGGTATCGTCACTGTTTACGTCACAGTAAAAATACCCTAGAATTTTATCACCGTTTCAATAACTAAGCGAAATGTCCACAACGATCCCTAGATTTCTTTAAAAATATAAAGGAGAAAAAAATATAANCAACTTTCAAGCTACATCTAGACATCTGCTTTATTAATTTTGGTATCGTCACTGTTTACGTCACAGTAAAAATACCCTAGAATTTTATCACCGTTTCAATAACTAAGCGAAATGTCCACAACGATCCCTAGATTTCTTTAAAAATATAAAGGAGAAAAAAATATAAATAAAAAGGAGAGAGGATAAGTACCTACTCGTTGTAGGAGTCTCACTCTTTGAATATGTGGGTAATTCTCACGAAATTCCAAAATTCTTGTCCTTTGAGCTTAAAAAAATATATAA
>NWSH02000517.1:9360585-9392286 GCA_002382865.2 Heliothis virescens
TGTAACCGCCTATTCGAGCAAGCCACGCATGTATCAATGACGTCAATTCATGCGTAGCCTCTCGGTGGGTTGCAGTGGACACAACCACATACATTTTCTTCCTTAGCGATGCTTAACACACGTGCGTAGTCTCTCCGTGTACCGGCACGGTATACGGTAAAATATAATATTTCTCCAACACGGGATTTTCCGGCATGAACGCCGTGTAAACAATTTAAGTTTTCATATATATATTCTGTTGCCACTACTCTATTCGATAAAATCTCGTATACGGTATACGGGAAAATAATCGCCGTGTGAATGTGGCCTAATACATCAGCTGCACATACAGCTTTTCACTAGTTTCTAAAACGCGCGTTGAACGCAAAAAAAACTCGCGTTGATCGGACCCCACCTTGGGAATAAACAAAATGAAAAAACTGATGTAATTGAACCAAAACTTTAATACGCCACTGAGATTCACAAAACGAATGGAACAGCACTGGTAAGACGCTTCTAGACTGAACTCCCGATTTGTTGAGAATAGACGTCATATCGCAACCAACCCAGAGCACAGTCACAGGAACACTTGCAGCTCTTACTTCCGTCTTGTCCACGATTAACATATCTTTGTACAACACGTGTGGATCGTTATTTTGGGACATCCGCAACAGCAACTGCTGCTGCAGCAGCCGCAGCAGGATCCGCAGCATCCGCCACAGCAGGGTCCACCACAGCAAGGTCCGCATCCACCGCAAGGGCCGCAGCCGCCGCAGCCACCGCATCCACCGCAGCCACCACACCTGACATGATTAATATTTTATTAAATAATCGGTGCATCTATACATTCCTCATTTGCAGTAGTTTCTACTACAATACGGTGCATGAAACATATCGTGCATAAAAATGGGTGCATGAAGCATCTCGCTTATCCGTAATTTTATGCTGACGTCAGAGTGATCCGACAAAAAAATTGATTGTCAACTATCCGCGATTGCCGGTGCCGGCAATGACAGCATTGAAATTTACAGACGCTGACATGTGTGAATCTGCCTTTGAAACAGTTTTATGTAAAAATCACGATCCGTGGGAAGAGCTGGCACGGCGCGCGTATAAACGCGTGTCTAAAAAGACCAGACTGAATTCCCTAGACGTGCAGAGTATTGCACCTAGACTCACTGCTTCGAGGGAAGAGGGCAACAAAGTCTCGAGCGTAGCTGTACAAAAAGTATACACAAATATACAAACATTCTACTAATTAGTGATTACTTACATTTTGAGGATTTGTTTAATATAGTTATTGCAGATAAAATAATCTTCACCGACGGTGAACAATATTTTTCAATATTGTTAAAGAGATGAAAAGTATGCAAATAGATTTCAATTCTTTTCTTAGAAGATACTGTTTTTATATCTTTATACGTATTTTCTACTTTTTTTGCTTAATTTTAAATTTATTGTTAACTACACGATGGATTTGTAAAAACTGATTTGATTTTGACGTCTGCTAAACTTTTTGACTTTTTTGACATGTTCGGTGGCGTCATATTTAAATCATTCAAAAAGTTTTATATTCGGCCTATATCTGCTATATTTAAAGCTACAGATACACATGCTCGAAAGTAGCACCCTACTAAGCATACTTGAAACCATGCTAATGTTGAGTATGCTATTGTACTGTGTACAGACAACAGCAGGTCACGGTACCCGAATCTGTCAAATTTTACTAGTCAAACATTAACCTACCTCCATTGCGATAAGGTTGAAAATGTGTTGCAGAAATTTGTCAGATTGTGGTAACTTGATGTGCTGTCGTCTGTACTATAGACGAGCCAAATTTTACATTAAATATTTAAGTAAAATATAAATTTATTGAGTTCAGTGCAAATAGTTAATTCATTTCAATGCACCACTTTTCCTATCAGCACGACTTTTGTTAGCCAGTAATTAGGAATGAAAAGTAGCCAGTAATTGCGCTATTTGATAGCATTTTCTCAAAAATAGCATACTTTTGTGCTATTTTCGAGCATGTGTATCTGCAGCTTTATGACATAAAAAAACACCATAGGAGTTTTCGCGTTCACTCCGCAATACAGGCCAGTCATCATCCATTTTTTTTTCGCCAAAAGTAATCTGTCAAAAACTTGAAAAATGAAAAATACTCAGATGTGAAAGAAAATACCGAAAACCAAACGAAAAATTTGTTTTTTTTTATAAATTTTATACAAAAGTGTTTAAAATATCAAGCAAAACAATGTGCAGCCCAATCCAATGCCTGCCAAGTTACAAAGAGCCCCCAACGTATATTCCTTGTATCCCTATCAGAGTAAGTTGTAATGCTAAGACTATTTAGTTTCCCCCTCTATTGTATTCAGGAAAAGACTAGGGTTAGTGAAAACCAGGCTTATCGACCTGTCATGTCTTCGCGACTCGTGATTTACAAGTTTTAGCGCCACTTTCTCAGGTTCAAGATAAAGTTTGAGGTAGCTATCACAGATACTGCCACAGAAAAAACTTTCAAGGAAATCCACTGACCAAGATTTTAATAATTTTGACTACTTCTGTGACAGTATTTGTCAGGTATCTAGAATTTTATCTGGAACCTGTGAAACTAGTCATTGGTATAAGCAGAAGGATAATCGACAACTCACAAAAATGCAGCAAACTGCGACTTATATAAATGAGCAAAACATATAAAAAAGCCGGCTAAGTTCGAGTTGGAGTCGCGTACCAAGGGATTCGTAAAAATCTTGTTGTATGGGAGCCCCCTAAAAATCTTATTTAATTACATTTTTAATATTTGTATTTAGAAATACAACATTTGTGAAAATGACAGTTTTCTAACTATAATTGCTCACGAAATACAGTCTGGTGGCGGACGAACGGACGGACAGCGAAGTCTTAGTAATAGCGTCCCATTTTACCCTTGGATACGAAAGCCTAACAAACTAATAAGCTGCCTGCTTAGCGCCTGGAGACTTGCGGCTTGCATTCTGTCTAGTGGCCACACTAGAAATGGTTTGCGTAGTGGGTCGCTAGACTCGCTAGGTGCCTTGGCCGTTCGCTTGTCGGAACATTGACGAGATGTCACTATCATAAATAGCTGCCATATCTACTTCTCACAGAAAAGTGATCTTTAAAAATAATTTTAGTTCACGGTCATATAAAGCTGGGTTCTGTACAGACAATTGCGCAATTTTAACGACACATTCTACAAAATAAAAAAAAAACTACTTTTCTTCCAGGGTCCACCATGCCTGCCTTGCGGTATGGATAACTGGACGGTTCGCCGACCCCTCATCGTGCATGACAGCACTTTTGACTACAGACCCACTAGCTGGCCTGGTATGGTGCTGAACAATCAGGACAAGAAAGTGCGGTATCAACTCATCAATTATGAACGACCCGTATGTACTTTATCTAAAACACTAGCTTCTGCCCGCGACTTCGTACGCGGATCATGTCGCTTATGCCAGCGACAACGGGGTCGTCAAAATCAAAGATCTGAGGCATCTGATGTCGTATACTTAAATCCCGGTAGCGACTGAATATGCGAGGCGATTCAGAACTTTCAGTTTTGTAAGTCAACCCACCAGTTTAAACAACTTTTGCTAAGACATCATTCCTACACGTGTTATAGTACAGCTGGGCTCTTGAAGTTCCACATAAGGTGTTCTAGATCTTCAAATTAAATATCTCATAAGAAAAATTTCATCACGTGGATATTTTTTTACAATGGCACCATTCTTGTATCTCTTATAGTTTAGCTAAACACACCAAAAACATAGGACTTTCATACAAACTACCAACCCCCGTTGTACTCCCCTAGAAGTATATTTTCGTAAAATGCGATGCGATGTCTACACCCTAAGAGAAACCTATCTTCAAAATTTCATGTCACTTTCTTCAAAAATCATAAGCCTTCTATACAAATTACTAAGCCCTTATTTATCACCTTAGGGGTGGAAGTTCAAAAAAATGGTGAAACACGTGTTTACTTATTCATTTCAAGGAGTAACTTCACGAAGTTTCATGTCGAAATTCGTAATTAATTTTCTTTCGCCATACAAAGCTTCAACCCTTATTTCAACCCCTTAGGACACGAATTTCAAAAAGTCGCGAAACACGTGTTTACTTATTTATTTCAAGGAATAACTTCACGAAGTTTCATGTCGAAATTCGTAATTAATATTGGTTCGCCATACGAATTTCAACCCCTATCACAACCCCTGAGGAGACGAATTTTAAAAATTCGTTTCTTATCTCGCGTGAAACTCTTATGATGAACCTCTGTGCAAAATTTCAGCTTTATTGGTTTACGGGTTCGGGCCTTGCGTTGATTAGTTCACCATACAAATTGTCAACCCCGTTTTAACCGGAAACCCCATTTTAACCCTTTAATGGATTTATTTAAAAAAATGTGAAACACGTGTTTACTTATTTATTTCAAGGAGTAACTTCACCAAGTTTCATGTCGAAATTCGTAATTAATATTCATTCGCCATACAAAGTTTCAACCCCTATTTCAACCCCTTAGGACACGAATTTCAAACAATCCTTTCTTAACACGCGTCAGAATCTTAAGGAACCTCTGTGAAAAAATACAGCTTTATAGGTTCACGGGTTTGGGCCTTGCGATGTTGAGTCAGTGAATCAGTCAGGACTTTGAGTTTTATTTATATAGAAGATAGAAGAAGAAGATAGAAGACTACTCGACGCACCCGGATAAAAAGAAACCTAAGCCTGCTCGATAAATGAGCAAATACACACAGCGGTAACTTCCTCTATATATCCGCACAGTAAGGTATGCACTAGAATATAAAGCCGCGGTGGGCGAGAGACAAATACCAAGAGACGAAACTACTCTTCAACTGAATAATTATATATATATGTAACCAACGACTCAACATATACCTGAGAGATAAGAGATTTACCGAAATATATATACGCGATATGATACAACTCTTAACAAATAATGCATTCATTTCCACCAAAGATTACCATAAAAACGGTTCTAGAGAGTTAATCTTAGGAGATAGACGTATACTGTCGCAGACATTTTTTTAGCTCATTTCAAGAGGAATAATTCTTTCCTACATATATTTTTGGTATCTTGAACCGTTTTCGCAGCGCACGCAACGAAAGCCCTCAAGGATGAATAATCTTTCCCGTTTTTTCCACATTTTCCCTTATTTCTTCGCTCCTAATAGTTGCAGCGTGATGTTATGTAGCCTAAAGCCTTCCTCGATAAATGGGCTATCTAACACTGAAAGAATTTTTCAAATCGGACCAGTAGTTCCTGAGATTAGCGCGTTCAAACAAACAAACAAACAAACTCTTCAGCTTTATAATATTAGTATAGATTATAACGGGATAGGAATGAAAGTTCTTGATGTTTTCAGTATTGTCTATCACACCTAAAAGTTCTTACGTTTTGTTCTGGCCTTGTCGCTTTAAAAAAAATGCGGAAGTATTTATATGGGTTACCTAAAGATTTCATCTAATATAAAACAGATATCGTCTTAAAAATGCAAACGATGTGCGTGTTAGTTGTTTTAAGCACGCAGGAACGAGCATAGACTTCAGACTATATTTCAATCTGTTATGTTTATCTGGCCTCACGCTTCTTTCACCACCCTTCAGGTGTAAAGACTAGATAGGCACAGTTTACAAAGAAACACAGGCAAAGAACGAGCTAAGTGTATCTATACCTTTAATTTGCAGGTAAAATCGCACTATCCGACATGTTCACCATCCTATAACAGTTGCTGCTAGTCAGGTAAACCCTTAATGAGTACTTTAGAAGTAATAATAATATCTAGATATAGACAATGCATGATTTTATACTTTATTCGTGACGCCTTATATCGTGAAATAGTATAATGATGGAAGGCGACCTAAAGGTAGATCAAGGAAGCGCTGGAGAGAAGATCTGGACACTTTCCTCGCTGATTGGCCACAGCATTCTTCTAATAAGGGAAGAGTATGAGGGGCCTTTGTCAAGCAGTGGCATAGATAGGCTAATCAAAAAAAGTATAATATTTCACTGGCACAAAAGAAAAACTCTGCATTTTGAAAATGGAACTGTCATGTTTTCTGAAAGGGTTTGACATCAATTATTAAGTATATTGACAGTTTCAAAATTCATCATATATTTGGATGAGCAAAATTTATCCGAGTGAAAGTTTTTAATAAATAAATAAAATAATCAAATAAATCCACAAAAATGTGTGATCGAATGGGTGTTATTGGTCAATTACAGACAGTCATGTCGGCAATTCAGTAAGTTTGTCAAATTTCTGTTTTCCTTCTGCATCGCCGCACTATTTTCTGAACTCGGAGTTGATAATCTTTCTAAGAAACTACTAAACAATGTAAGTGAAACTATAGGCGCTTTTAATAAATCCGTTATTTTTTCAGGGGTTGCGGTGGCTGCCGACCACACTGCTGCCGACCATGCCGGCCGTGCTGCGGCAGCGGGTCCCTCGTCACAGTATACAGTCAAGTAGCCCATATCCAGTGACGGGCCACCGCGCTCGCGATCACTTACCAAGTCACATACTTATGTTTTCTTCTAATCGTCATTGGATCAGCCATAGTTGAATAGGAATAGGACTCCTTGTGTCATGTTTTTCACCTATATCTGTGTTCCAAGTTACTAAATTAGTACTAATTTCCATGTCCACTCAAACCAAAGTTTTGGAATCAAATTTCCATTTAAAAAAAAATCCTGCAAGTTAATCGCCAAAATTTCTCTTAACAATGCGAAGGTCTACCCAGATTTTAAAAAACAAATTTTGTTCGTAGTGCTTCAATACATAAGAAGTAACAATAGATTATTTTTACAGATGCCGTGTTAGCGGTGGGCCAGCCGCCAAGACCAGTTGCAGCATTTGACAAAGCAGTAATAGAAATTGGTCATCATTGAAACCAAGGCAGGCTAAAAGAATTTTAAGTTAATTTGTCTAGTAAAAGTTCTGTACCGTGACGTAGTAATTAACTGGTTGTTATTATGTAAAAGTGACAATAAAAATTGTTATATTTAATTTTTGTGTTTATATTTAGTACATTTCATACTGATTCAAACATTTTGTCATAGTCTTCCACCTTCTCGACACAAAAACTACTTACTATAGGTAACAAATCTCGAGTGTCTTCTCAAGATCCCATAACCATGCCCGTTTAAGTAAACCACACCATATTTTGCCTGCTTATAATAGATTTAATTATGCAATGATTGCATTGCATCTTGTGTTGGTTAAAGATGCAAAGCAATCGTTTATCTTTTTATTGTCATGCGTGATTGCGTCTGCATGCGGGTCCGGTAAGGATTAGTGCCGTTGCGGGCGGCGTAAATGCTTATTTGTGTGATCAGCGCGTATACCTACGCGTAAGTAACCGCACGATTCCCAAATGCTCTGTGTGATACAAGTCACAAGGCTGTTTTCAAATCTCGAGAGCGAATACGCGCGTCATCTAGGCGTTTAAAATACGCCATAAATGCTAAGAGCCTTATTATTGACGTGCACCTCACGGTGAAGTGAAAAATGCAACACGCATGCGGGCCTGGCCCGCAAATATGGCTTTGAGCATAATAATAAAAAGGCCCTAAAAGCTTGTGAAAGTCAAATGTCCACATTGTCCACAGAGCCGCAGTATGCAGATTGGCTGCCATCATCTATGGTCACTATGTTACTTCACAGGGCCACCTATGAGTTATCGTAGGTAATCTGATCATTTGCCAAAACTGTCCCCAGTAACAATCCGGCCTCCATGTGATCCGTCTCCATCCGTGGAGCTGGCGATGCGAGTGCCGCAGGGCGTGAAACTCGCACACCAAAGCTGGGAAGTCAACCTGAACATATTTTTCGTAGCCACAAGAAACTCGCTATGAACAAGGTCCTGTAGACATAAACATACTGCACTTACATAGATAATATATACTTAATCCAACAGAGCAATATTGTGCTGAAATTTGATTGAAATTGGGTTGAAACCCGCTTCGTTTCAGTCAAATTTCAAATTATCTTCTCTATCATAGGACATCGGCTGCCGGACATCCCCATTGATTTCTAAAAGAACCGGTTGAGAATGTGATGGAGCTGGTTGCTGCAAAAATAATGTTTTTAAAGCCCAATAGAGCATAGCTCATACTCTAATGATTTATTCTCTAATTCCCAGATATCTTAGGAAACACTAAACTAACTACCAGGAAAGGATCAGGAATTTCTTTGGGCACATAATGTGATCCCCATTGCACAGCCTGGAGAAACTCATCAATCTCGGATAAATGGAGGGGAAGCGCGCTAGAGGAAGAGCGCCAGCCAGATGGGTGGACCAACTCAAGAAGGTGACTGGAAGCCAGACACGGGGAGCGGTACATACTGCACAGAACCGGACCGTGTGGAGAAGATTGACATACAGTCACGATCCTCAGCATTGAGGGAACGACCAGAAATAAAGAAAACTAACTTCTTTACCCTACTCTTCTCTTCATCACTTCCCATGAATACTGTAGTGGGCATATGCCTTTACGCCGTTTAGCCGACTAGATTTGTTTGAAAAATCTATTACTCACCCAAAAATCTGGTAGGCCTGGAGAGGTTTATAAATAGGTGCACGTATTCCAGTCGCGGCTTTCATTCGATTTCCCGAGTCATCTTAGTAACTAAATTTTCAAGTAAAACAGACTTCAAAATGGGTTGTGGACCTCCTGCCTGTGGACCTGTCTATGGACCTCCGTGTTGCCCTCCTCTCTACACTGGACCTAACTGTGCACCGCTGACTGCAATGAAATGTGCTCCCAATGGTCCGCCCGCACCGAGATGTTACGCCGTGAACCCATGCATCAACATTTACAGTTGCAACACTCAAATTATGTAACCTTAAGCGAAGAAACCCCAAATACGATTTTTGAAAATAGTGATATGAAACTCAATAAAATCAATTAAGCTACCGTGTCGGAGTTTTATTCTTTTTGTGATTCAAGTAAGTCAAACATTTTGGTATAACAATAAAACCGGAATTGTAGATTGAATTTTAACAGTTAAATAGGTACGAGAGTCGTGGTCTTCGAAATTTGCTTACAGATTAGGTAAGTTGCAGCCATAAAATTGGCAATTATCAAAAGGAGGCAATTTTCAAATTCACTTTTTTAAACATAGGCAGTTAGAATATAACAGACCTATTTACCCACAACATTCGGTATGAGGAAACTGTAAGGCACCTATACATAACACCCACAGGTATAGTCCTGGGGTGTGCCCCAGGACATCGCGGCTCTCATCTGTACGCGATAGCCAAATTGTTATTTTCATTAGTAATGCCAAAATTATTGCAGTGATGAATATTGAAGTAGTAAGTAAATAATATACTTTATACTGACTAAAGAAACAATGAACTTGCATAGTAACAAAAGTTTATTATTTTTGGGAACAAACATTACATTGGTTCAGATAGCTCTTAGTTCGGGATAATTTTCAAATCAATAGCAATAACAAATCTCTCGAAATAGCTGTACATTAGTGATTTGGTATATTTGGTGATCATTTGTTATATATACTATATTATACGATTTAAATAGCCATGTTTTAATATAATCACTTTTATTTCAAAACAATCACCAACATCACTAATCAAATTTATATCGGCACAAATAATGGCACATGCTACAATACAGACACTAAAAAAATTACTATTACTACCGTAGAGGAACCGGGACTGGATACCAACAACAAGCTTGTGGGCCCTGAAAAAAAACATGAGAAAATTTACTTTCAGCACTTGATACTTAGAATAAAGCAAGCAATATGAAAGTTTATACCGTACCTGTCTCACATAATTTTCAACTTTATACCGTATGTTAGGGGAGGTCCTCGTGTAGCACTCGCCAGGCAAACCCGTCTTTCTAGTATGGAACACACTATCGTGAACTATTAGAGGCCGTCGTCGTGTTACCGGGTCAAGTTCGCAGTGTGGGCAGCAACTACGGCACACTGGTAAGCATGGGTAGGGGCAAGGAGGAGCCCGGGGACAAATGGGCCGTTGTTTAGGTAAAATAGGAGGAGGACACTGCGGATTACAGCAGGGCAATACCGGCTGATAGCATGGTGTTGGCTCTGGGCAAGGACAGACCTGGAAGTAAATAAAAAGATTTTTAAAATACTATACCATAATATGTTAAACGCTACGTATGTTACGGAAAATCCAATACCGGTGGCGGATCACACGGTGGAGGTGGCGGACAGCAAGGTAGCACAGGCGGACAACAAACTGGTGGAGGAGGAGGTGGCGGACACGGCTCAGGAGGCGGACACCTACGAGGTCTGCAAGGCGGCAAAACCGGTACTATAGGTGGCACGCAGTCAGGAATTACGGGGGCTGGGCACTGCNAGCCAGACACGGGGAGCGGTACATACTGCACAGAACCGGACCGTGTGGAGAAGATTGACATACAGTCACGATCCTCAGCATTGAGGGAACGACCAGAAATAAAGAAAACTAACTTCTTTACCCTACTCTTCTCTTCATCACTTCCCATGAATACTGTAGTGGGCATATGCCTTTACGCCGTTTAGCCGACTAGATTTGTTTGAAAAATCTATTACTCACCCAAAAATCTGGTAGGCCTGGAGAGGTTTATAAATAGGTGCACGTATTCCAGTCGCGGCTTTCATTCGATTTCCCGAGTCATCTTAGTAACTAAATTTTCAAGTAAAACAGACTTCAAAATGGGTTGTGGACCTCCTGCCTGTGGACCTGTCTATGGACCTCCGTGTTGCCCTCCTCTCTACACTGGACCTAACTGTGCACCGCTGACTGCAATGAAATGTGCTCCCAATGGTCCGCCCGCACCGAGATGTTACGCCGTGAACCCATGCATCAACATTTACAGTTGCAACACTCAAATTATGTAACCTTAAGCGAAGAAACCCCAAATACGATTTTTGAAAATAGTGATATGAAACTCAATAAAATCAATTAAGCTACCGTGTCGGAGTTTTATTCTTTTTGTGATTCAAGTAAGTCAAACATTTTGGTATAACAATAAAACCGGAATTGTAGATTGAATTTTAACAGTTAAATAGGTACGAGAGTCGTGGTCTTCGAAATTTGCTTACAGATTAGGTAAGTTGCAGCCATAAAATTGGCAATTATCAAAAGGAGGCAATTTTCAAATTCACTTTTTTAAACATAGGCAGTTAGAATATAACAGACCTATTTACCCACAACATTCGGTATGAGGAAACTGTAAGGCACCTATACATAACACCCACAGGTATAGTCCTGGGGTGTGCCCCAGGACATCGCGGCTCTCATCTGTACGCGATAGCCAAATTGTTATTTTCATTAGTAATGCCAAAATTATTGCAGTGATGAATATTGAAGTAGTAAGTAAATAATATACTTTATACTGACTAAAGAAACAATGAACTTGCATAGTAACAAAAGTTTATTATTTTTGGGAACAAACATTACATTGGTTCAGATAGCTCTTAGTTCGGGATAATTTTCAAATCAATAGCAATAACAAATCTCTCGAAATAGCTGTACATTAGTGATTTGGTATATTTGGTGATCATTTGTTATATATACTATATTATACGATTTAAATAGCCATGTTTTAATATAATCACTTTTATTTCAAAACAATCACCAACATCACTAATCAAATTTATATCGGCACAAATAATGGCACATGCTACAATACAGACACTAAAAAAATTACTATTACTACCGTAGAGGAACCGGGACTGGATACCAACAACAAGCTTGTGGGCCCTGAAAAAAAACATGAGAAAATTTACTTTCAGCACTTGATACTTAGAATAAAGCAAGCAATATGAAAGTTTATACCGTACCTGTCTCACATAATTTTCAACTTTATACCGTATGTTAGGGGAGGTCCTCGTGTAGCACTCGCCAGGCAAACCCGTCTTTCTAGTATGGAACACACTATCGTGAACTATTAGAGGCCGTCGTCGTGTTACCGGGTCAAGTTCGCAGTGTGGGCAGCAACTACGGCACACTGGTAAGCATGGGTAGGGGCAAGGAGGAGCCCGGGGACAAATGGGCCGTTGTTTAGGTAAAATAGGAGGAGGACACTGCGGATTACAGCAGGGCAATACCGGCTGATAGCATGGTGTTGGCTCTGGGCAAGGACAGACCTGGAAGTAAATAAAAAGATTTTTAAAATACTATACCATAATATGTTAAACGCTACGTATGTTACGGAAAATCCAATACCGGTGGCGGATCACACGGTGGAGGTGGCGGACAGCAAGGTAGCACAGGCGGACAACAAACTGGTGGAGGAGGAGGTGGCGGACACGGCTCAGGAGGCGGACACCTACGAGGTCTGCAAGGCGGCAAAACCGGTACTATAGGTGGCACGCAGTCAGGAATTACGGGGGCTGGGCACTGCCGGAACACTGGGCAGCATTTACACGGCGGACACGGCGTACAAGGCACTGGCGGCGGACAGCATGGCTGACAACATGGGCACGGCGGTGGACACGAGAAACAACAAGGCCCCGTACCACACGGTAGAATTGGTGGACAGGTAGGGCAAAAGCAACATGCGCACATTTTTTCAGATTTTATGTAATTCTATTTTATTACTTAATAATTTTCCCTTTTTGTTATTTTTTTTGATTTCAGTTCATTTTTAGGAAATTATATCAAAATATATTTTTTATGAAGAAATACTTTTGTATGTCAAGATATAGTGATTGTGTCGTCGATCAACCATCCCGGGTACTTCTGCCAGCCAGGCCCTTTCTACAGAAAAAGATTAGGGCACTGGCGCTAGAATCGCTAGTGTCCCTTTCCCAATATTCTTCTAATATCATCAAATCCCCCGCCTCGACGGTCTAGTAGTCGTGGTAATAGCGCGACTGCTGTAAACGAGTTTTGGGTTCGAATTCCGGGTCGAGACGAAATCGTTTGAAGAAATCGGTTTTAGAATCGTTTTTACAAAGCTACGAGTAGAGATGTGTGTCGTCTGGAAGTTGGCGGTGTTACACTCCCGTGCCTGGGAGGGGACGTAAAGCTGAGTATCCCCGAAGGTTACTCAGAAGCAGTCATTGTTACAATTCCACATCAACGGCCGTCAGGCAGGTTTGAGAAAATTCTGACACTAACGGCCAGTTTCCAGGTTCCAGATAATTAAAGGTAATTAAAACTGCAGTTCACTCTAACAGCTCACCTGCAGCTTACGATAAAAAGAAAATTAAATCAGTCACAGACGCGTAGTCGACTTAAGTTGCTATCGTAATTGTTAAAATAGAAAGAATTTTACTATTGCAGACCGCAGTAGAGTATTTCATCTGCTATGACTAAAAAGCAGTTAAAATTCACATGATCCGTGTCCCCTGTCCGTGTTTATGTGCTCTGCTGATACATAATACGTATGGGAGTGAAGACAACTCTTTTGACCTCACTCCGAATCATTTTAGGAAAACATTTGTATAATGTCTGGTACTGAAGCAGAACTTTATGTGGTTAGAACTTTTTGTAATATCCGGTTTTGGTTCTTCTAAAAAAAAGAAACAAAAATTTTCACCAAGAACTCAACTGTCATAAAATCAAGTTTTCTATGAACATCAAAATTATTTTGTATTAAAAAATATATTTTTAACAAACATAAAAACTGAAAAATCGTAATGAGTGCTCCGTTTTACAGCTATGACCCTTGCGTGTGCACGGGACAGCCTTGCGGTGCATGCTACCCCTACACCACGAAGCCCTGCGCTGCGTCTTGTAACGACCTGAGGCCTTGTTCAGTCTGTCCGGGAGGCGGGTGCTCGCCGTGCCCGGCTCCTGTGCGACCATGCCCCACGCCCTGCCCGCCGTGCCCAGTCCTTCCGTGTCTACCACCTTGTCCTCCATGTGATAAGGTACTTTTTGTTCTAGTCTATTTATTGCACATCTGTCACAAACAACCTTGAAAACTGATTTTAGTAAAATTATTCCCATTTGGCTGCACAGTTATGATTCTTGGCACTCTGACAAAATGTTTACTTTTATACTTTTCAATGTTATTTCTAGTCTAGACTTTAAAATTTTAATTTTGTTTCTAGCCTATGACGCCGGTGCCAAAGCCTGTGCCTCTTTGTGAAACAGTAGCGATTCCTTGCTGTCGCCCAAACCGCTGTAAGCCGTGTCCTTGCTACTGCTGCACGGAGCCCGGGATTTGCTGCCCTAAGAGGTGCAGCTACCCAGGAGTGCCTGTTTGCGGTTGTGGCTGCTGTGGACCATGCATGCCCGTTTGGTAGTGGAGTGCTAAAAAAGTTGTCATTTTTTCTAATAAATACAGTTGCGTTTGAAAAAATGTAGTTTTTATTTTTGATAATTGCTACGATTACAATAGTATTATCAACGGATATCCATTTAGGTTTTGTAATAGTTCAGAACGCTTAAATTGACCACACCAGCACTGAATTAGTCATCTCTATGGTCTGTCTCTCGGTGGCATAATATGATAAAATATTTTGCTTTACAAAGTTTTTTAAAATTTATTATAACTAACATCTAGCGAGATGAATGCTTGAAACTTGAGTTTTGGATTAGGTCTTGTAGAAGAGTGTAGAAGGCTATTGTAGATAACTATACTTTTTTCTCCATCCTGTAATATAGCTGGCACAAAATATGAATAAGTCACTGAGAAAGAAATGTACTGAATTCAAACTACTTTGACATGCATTGTCATAATACCATTTCTATGAAAATCACCTAAATTACTAAAAAATATAAAAATAACGAAACTTTAAAAAATTGGAAAATTTTATAACAATAAACCACAAAAAACTATCAGTAAGTATTTTCTACCTATTTAAAATAAGTATTTATAACTATATTAATTACTAGCTTTCTCCCGCGTCCTACGGGAACTAGCCCATGCACGATAAAAAGTAGCCATCCTCGATAAATGGGCTATCTACTTAAAGAAGATTTTTTTAAGTCGATGCAGTAGTTCCTGATATTAGCGCTTTTAAGCAAACAAACAAACTATATTTAGCTTTTAATATTAGAATTGAACTTAGTCTTAGGCGACATTGTCCTTTACCACAGTACCCCACAATATCAATGATGTCATCTCACAAATGGCACCACTTCAAACCGTTTCTGTTTCTCAATATACTTGCCCAGATGCATAACAATGCGTTTGTTAAAACACTTAATCTTTTATGTGTTCCATCTAGATATCTAAGTAGGCTGAAACTACAAAAAAATATATTTCATGTTTCTTCACAAGTTCAAATAATATTTCATTTGATAAGAGACTTTACTATGATAATACGTACTGTACGTATAAACGTTTACATTCAAATTCACTTAAGTTGGAAAAAATCTTGTAGCTTACTAACAAGATACCTTGATCCTTTGTTGACAGATAATCCAAAAAAACTTTGCAAGTCGCAAAGCAAACCAGACAGGGTTACGATTCACAAGTATGTCAGTGTTGCCCCGCGGGTTCGAATGCTGCCGCGCCCCTCCTAGGTACGGCTGCGTTCGCGGAGAGTACAGCATCTACTACAAGAGGCCTCGGTGTGGCCAGCCGAGGCCCCAACCCTTCCAACGAGAGTGTGCCTGCTACTACTGGGGATGTCCTAGCAACGCGCCTTGTGAGAGGTAGAACGATTCTTCTTTTTGTTCTCCAGGTTGCTTTACTCTATTTATTCACATTTCAGTCTGAAACCGTATCTATGTATGTATTTCAATCAGAAAATAATAGTATACTGTTGAGATGTAGACTATTTATTGTACAATATACTAAAATCTGAATTGAACACAGTCATTCAGGTAAAGGTGAGCCAGTAAACCCATTGAAACTCTTAAATAGACCGTCACAGATTAACAGGCCTGTAAAATCTTGAAACGGGCCGTAAAGAACATTCAGTTCTAATAGTACTATTGTAATATCCCGTTAAAGATTAGTTAAATGGGTTGTTTGTTATTCAGACATGATGAATGAGTTTAAATATAACTGATTGCCCTGATGCATCTAAATATTTAATTTGAATTGATTCATTTCTTCTCCTTAAAATTATCATACAACACAATTACAAATCAATGCTATTTCTTACGTAGGACAGAAATAGTTACATAATCTGATGTGGAAAATGGATGCCGACACCGAATAAGCGCTTCGTATTAATTTTTACTTTTTTCCAGGCCGTGCTGCTACGACTACCCTTGCAAGGCTCACTGCTTCAACCACGGTGCTTGCACGAGGCCGAGCGGCCGGTACGCGCGCACTGTCTGGTACCCCGGCGAATGCTGCCCCTGCGTGCCCCCCTGCCAGGCCTTCACCTGCCCCAACCCGCCCTACCATCCCTGCTGCTACCACACTTGCAACAAACACGTCTGATGTGTACCGAAACACAATAATTCAGCCTCGAAGGCTTTTAAACCAAGGAATGTTGCAATTTAAACAAAGAGTTTGCATGATTTGCTTGAGTCAGAGGTTCTCCAAACAAAATCCGGGAGAGAGACCTCCTTGGTCTGCATTATAGCAAGAAGAAGATGGTTTAATGCCTTCGAGTATTTTTTTTTGCAATTGTTAGAGTAGACCTTGCAAAGAAGTCGTTTTCAAGTCCTTGAATTAAAGCTGTCCCGAAGCTTTGAAAGCAAGGACTACTAAATGTTTTTCGTATGTTTGAGATAGTGCAGTCCTGGTGTCGTACTTGTGAATCGTAAACTGTATTGTCCAAAATAAATGAGATACATAGCATTTGCGTTTACTTTTGTACCAAATCAGTTGTATTTTTTTTTCTTAAACAGGATCTAACTTTTTCAACGGCGATAATTGTTAAATCAGTGCAATTATAACGTTTTCAGATGCTAACAAACGGTCGATGCTAATGTGTAGATAATTGGTTGTTTCGCCTGAATAAAAGTATCAGTGACATTGATATCAATTCACGAGTTTGCAGAATATAATGATATATGATGTAGGTACTTAGAAACCTGTTTATAAACTTCTAATGCTATTCTGGCATGAGTCTCATTCCTCCCACGTCTTCGCACCACGCTGAGCTTCCGACACTAGTGGTTTTCGCGCGCTTTTCGCGAACACTTGCCTTTGTCGGATTCGGCTACAGCTCACATACTCGTACACCGTCAATTTTAGTGCATTCACATCAAACGCGTTTAGTGACATATTTTTTCTTCAATTAAGTGATTCCTTACTTTTTTATTACGAATGTTTGCCTCAAGATGTCAATTGTGTTTATTCTTCTAATTTTTAATATTATTGGTAAGCTTTTTTTACATTGTTTTTTATTTATAACAAAAGGTTGTTAAATAAAATACCTCTAGTTCTCATCAGGATAGACGAGACAAGCACAACATTTCACATTTTCCTTTAATTAAGAGATTATATTTTTAAGAAATTATCACGAAAACAAATCATAAAAATTATTTCACAGTCCGACTCATAAGGAAGTCCCTGTTATCTACCATTTCTTTGAAGCTAATTATAACGCACTCAATCAAAATACAAACAAAAAATAAATCTCGGTCTCAACAACAAACGCAAATTTATTAAAGTTAGTTTCATTAATAAATTGCTAAAAATCTATATTTGATTAACACAATGCGTCTCTTTGTTTATACACAGTCATCGTCATAAATATATCAGCCTCAGAGTTTATATCATTTAATGCGTCACCAATGTATCAACTAAACAGTCACAGTCATATTTATCATGAAAAATATTTCACCGAAAACAAGTTCACTGCTTTTTCTTCTTCGAAATATATAAAACGGCCGAATTCTTACTAACACGAAATGATATGTCTAGACAACATTTCATATGAGATAACGTCATCTGTGAATATTTTCTTCTGGTCAAGTTCAGGGCGGAGTGTGTTCGTCTAGTAGCATATTCATTTATCACTACAGATTGTAATGTAGGTCGACATTGTGTGCATAATGTCATTGACAATATTTTTTTGTGTAGGTACTTTGATAAAGTAATGCAAGTACGAAGTGCGCATTATTCAGCTACTTACACGAATTTTTGTTCAGCAGCAGGCCATTAAAAAAATTCATGCATCGGGATAAAAACCCGGAAAGCATATAGTTACCTACTAAAATGTTTTTTTCGGGTAGTAAGTAACAGCCAATCAAACAAACAACAACCCTAGGTAGACCTTTGTTCCTCAAATCTTTACGATTGATCCAGCCAGACTCCCAGATTCCTAGATGCGAAACTTACTTGGTACGCAAACTGAAGATATGTTGATCTAGCATACTATTGATCATCTTAATCATTATTTGTTTTACAAACAAAGTCATTAAAAAAGTCATTGGATTGATACCAGCAATCAGCATAGTTCATAAAGATTAGGTGTAAAATAGATAACTCATCCTTAATTTACGGTGGATTTCCATAAACAATCTATCGGTGGATTTACGATTAGAGATTGAATTTTGACGTTAACTCCATATAAATTATGTCATATTTCAATCTCTAATCGAAAACAACGGATAGATAGCTTATAGAAATTAGCAGTTAATCTTCAAAGATCAGTGACATAATGAATAACATAACGCGCACATCCAATTTAAAAACGACACAAAAAATGCAGCCTGATTCGATGACTTGTGGATTCTTTAAGTACTGTTGAAGTTTTTTCTATGTAACTTTATAACTACAAGATACAAGTTGACACTGCTGTTTATCTACGAACAATTAATACAAAGTGCAGAACAAACAACTCTAATAGAATCATACTTTTAGATCATCAACTATTATTTATACATGACATCATTTCAAAGAGAGGTGAAACATCATAAGCATTTATATGACGATTTAACGTTTAATGAAATATACTGCGGGAATAGTTAGCTGTCTATTTGCATGCAATTGCGTCTGTAATTATTTCAATATCTCAATAACTTCCTAATACTTATGTTGTTGTAGTAATATTGTCATCATATTTGCATATGTGGTTATTAAATTATTAATTATGGTAATTGTCCATTAATTCGCTATTAGAAATCACACTGTTAATTCATTGAATTAATTTGCTGTAGTAGTGGTTTTATGCGTTAATTACTAGATTTCGTCCACCTCGGTACCTACCATAGAAACATATCTATTATCATGTTTTTATAGTTTTTTTTTATCCATTTGCGGGGAGTAGTTTACTCGAGACGCGGGAATTCACATACCTACATAGCGTCATCTAAAACTAGATGACCACGTAGCAAAAATCAACAAAGTCGACATATTATTTTTTTCCGATTTTTTTATAATAAAGTCATTGTCTCACTGAAGTGACTGCTTCATCTCGTTTCGCACAAAACATGTCAGAAGATGAAATATCATAGTCTTTGTAGTTAAGAGTAATATTTTTCATACGATTATCTGGCATTCATACCCCTCGCCATGTTCCAAGAACATCAAGGTTTTTACAATTATTCAAGAAATGCATTTTTCCCCTTTGATAAATCATTCCGTGACACATAATGTATCATTGTCATTATAAAAAAAAACAGTAGGGGGCAATCGTGTTCTTTGGAATTTACTCGAACGCGTCAGATTATAATACTTATTGGAGAATGCTTGCCTACTGCTGAGTACTTCTATCATAATTATGAGCACTGAGTTAGATGGAATAATTAGGAGCTAAACAAACTGTTCCTGTTTCGACATTTTTTGGCTCTTCTTGTTGACAAAAATCTTTACACGTACGAATTGCTGAACCACTAAATTTTGAAGAGACTTCTCACAAAAAAATAACTTCAAATTAACGAGGCTTCCTGCAAGTATAGGTACCCTAGAGTAAATCAGTATCATTCATAACTTAAATAGCAGTTGCAACATGGCGGTATTATTTTATCAAAATTATCAAATCAGGGCTGGAATGGAGTCTTTTGTGTAGTTCAACCCAAAAACAGCTATTGTATTGCTAAATTCCAATAATTTCCAAACAGAATTATTCGACACTTTGATGAATGATTAAGCGTAGCAATATTGATAGCGGTCCCTCTATTCTGATGTCAGTAATTTTAACGCAGTACGGGTGGTCAATGAGTAATTTATTACACCCAGGCCACTTACAAAGTGTGTATTGCCAATGGCTGAAATTGTTTTATGGCCTGATGCACATTTGTGACGTCAATCAAGATTCTCATCGGTTATTCGTTTGTAATTGTCCAGAACTGAACATCGACCACACGTACACAAACGCTAGTTTATGCCTAGGTATAGGTAGTGATTACCGAATAAATAAATTAAATATGTCGTAGAAGCTGTTCCTTGCGATTTCATCCTCGTCCCGACTTCTTTTACTTTAGCTTTAGCCTAACGTGAGCCTAACCCATATTTTTGCTCGAGAAACCTTCACAGGTGTCCTAGCGTGTTAGACTCCTTTCGGCTGAAACCGAGTGCATTGAATGATTGCACAGGGTCGCGGGATACAAATTATTTCCTTTGCCTAGTATGGGTACTATGCAGGTAACCTTCTATAGTTGTTGCATATTAGAGTTAGATATCACAGAACCTATTGAAACAAAATTTCGCTGGACATTCGAAGAAAAAAACATAGTTTCACTTCCACAACTAGTCAAATCAGACCGCGTTTAAAGGTTGATAAAGTCACCTTACACGTCTGAAAGCAGTGATGGAATGGTTTATTTCTAGCTCAATCCAGTGGCACGTCATTCCAGCAACATGTCATGCATACTACTAAACAACAATCAAATATGTATCCACCTGCAAATGTATTGGAATGTGGGAGTTTTGCCAGATACTTTATATCTCCTTTTGATTGTTTATGAATGTTGTTTCTTATTGATTGATAGTTTGTAGGAATTATAGTAACTTTTCTATCAAAATATATAGCTTATTATAGTGAAACATATGTCAGTCATCATCAGTCATTATCATTATCACGCTCGGTTTGAGCAACAACTATTTTTCTTAGTAGGTACGTAAGTATAAGATACCTCAAAAATATGTGTAATTTATAGTTGTACGTCGTACATTTAACGTTATTAATGTTTTATGCTGTGTTAACACGTGTTTGAATAACATACATTGCCATAACATTTTATTATTATTTTTCTAGGATCACTGAGAGCCCGCCAGCCGGACATAGACATCAACAGGTTCGTAAATTGACGTAAACTTTTTGGCACTAAATGAGATATTGTTTATAGCATCAATATTCAAAACTGTTAAAATAAAATGGTTTTCTATCTAAAACATTCCTCAAGGTAACCTTCTAGTTCGTACCAGGAAGTAAACGCCTTTGTAAATTACTTAGCATCAAAACAGACAAAAATGCTCGATAAATATTTTATCCACAAAAGCTAACATTAGGGCTTGCTGAAATAGCAACCACACGTCAATTCTATTCCCATTGCATACCTGACTACCCAAACAGATTACAAGCTCTAGTTTTCGTGTTGAGAAAACTCAATAGGTACTTGGTGTAAATATTTAAAATTATGAGTCAAAACCTTGACGAAACTAGTACTTTTTCTTTGCATCGTCCATTAGCATTATATTCATTCGCATTTCACGGGCCAGTGGTAATTGCGTTCATCGAAATTCAAATATGTCCTCTGATTTTCAGAATAAAACTTTTACCGAAAGAAGGATTTCACAGTCGACCTACAAATTATCACAACCTACCAACAAATTATCACAGTCGTCGTTCGATAATAACCGATCACTACCGAAGAAATGATTATGACAATTATAGCAGCCGGTTCACCGAGTTACGGCCGCCGATGCACATTCGGTACGACGCCCCATCGCTTACCCAAGAGAAGACGGGTAAAATATACCAACCAAGAGAAGACCCGCGGCTCTTCTATCAGTCTGATGCATATATTAAAGAAACTAATCGGAAGAACTTAAACAATGAAGTGTCGTCCGTCTACATAGGACGTGGAGTTGTGCGAGCTGACGAAGTAAATCGCAGACGGTCGCTGCCAATTCGTTTGGGGGATAATGAGTCTAACAACATCGATGAAGGTTATTGTTAATACACTTTACCTAATTACTTTTTATTTCAAGGTCTTGTCAAACTAAAACATTGAAATTTTTTTTCTCTAGATATCTGCGTGCGATGCCCCCCTGACAGAACATTGATTACCAAGCCAGGTGCAGATCGTGCCAAGTTGCAATATCCTCGGATATTCTCGTGTTCGGGAAGAAAAGCTTCCAGGCACGTACGTTTTGTTCACATGTTCGGGCCTAAATTCGGCTCCCTGCTGAAAGAGGGCTCCCACATGGTTGTTGGCCGAATCACGCATAAAGACGAAGTGAGTTTATTTTTATAAGATTTTATCGTTGTTATAAATTATTCAATCTTACAACACAACACTAATGTTCGTTCCAGATTCTCCAAACATGCAAAATGCAGATACATGTCCTGGTACAGACGTGTGTGGTGCCCAAGTATTTAGTGCCACATTGCGATGCTGAAAATAAAGCTTGCAACTTTACGTGCCGAGATCCGAAAGCTGAAATGAGAGGACAAAGAAAACTGACATGTGGTGACGACATGAGGTGGTCGGGACACTTGCCTGTTTGTAATGGTAAAATCATTAATAATTTTGCGCACTTTGTTTAATTTATAGGATTACGCTACAGTTGCAACAACCAGAAAAACAAAGGGATGAACTATAATATACGTCGAGTCATAGTCATAAGAGCAAGGCCGTGGGACATTCATATGTTCTTTTATCACCATGATTCATGCCACGCGCGTGCACTTCACACATTGAAACAAATTATTATACAGGCAAATCTTACTAATTAACTATGATCAATATTAAAGCCCAAAATGATCGGGGAATATGCCATCATAACTTTATCAAAACTTTTGCCACATACAGATAACCTGCCAAAAACATAATATCATGGCATGTGATAATAAATAGTAGAATAATATCTTGATATACTTATGTAACTAGGTACAGGTACCTACCTACGTCCTATAGATTTCACATTTTACGAGGTACGGATTTGCCAAAATACCTGATTGTTTAAACTTATTCGCGGAAAGGAATGCGACTTATGAGTACTGTTTGTTTTCCAGTATTTACCAATATCACTCTGCATTCTCCACAGCTCGCTCGTGGTGTCACCCTCCGCCTCCCCCCGAGCACGGGAGAGTCAGCTGCAAGGGTGTGACGTCACCAAACGGCTGGGGGCTCAACGAAGGATCCAGTTGCCGAATCAGATGCGCTCGCGGATGGAAATGGAGCTCTCGGTCTATGGCCGTGTGTAGGCGCGGCTCTTGGACATACGACTTAGGATGTCTTCCAAAGCGGACCAAATAGTCGTATGTCATTATCATTATGTAGGCTATTCACCTGCGTGACTAAGAATAAGAATATCTTGTTCATAAATATAGTTGTAATTAAGTCTTACTTAAAAATAAATATTTAATAACGTTAAATTTAACAATTATTTAATCTATACTATAATATTATAAAGCTGAAGAGTTTGTTGATTTGTATGAACGCGCTAATCTCAAGAACTATTGGTCCAATTTGATAAATTCTTTCAGTGTTAGATAACCTATTTATCGAGGAAAGCTATAGGTTACTTTTTATCCGGGTGCGTGGCGTGGTTCCCACGGGACGTGGGTGAAACCGCTGGCGGAAGCTAGTATATGATAAGTACAATAGACGTAACTAAAATTATATTTTTTTATCGGAATAAAATAAGTTTCCCATTCTCCTTTGTTTTTTTTATTCAGTGCTTATTATTCTCTGTTTACGGCTAACCCATATAATAATCAACATTAGATATATTATCTGCTTATTATACATAAAATACCATAAAGATTTTCTTGCTCAATCTCGAGACTCTATCTTAGAATCTAGTCTAGTGGCTGGCCCACGGAGTGGGGGTCGTTCGGTACTGCGTTGTCGAATGGACATACTACAATACGCAATTTCGAATCGGAGAAAATTTCGAATGATCGTTTGTATGGATTTACTGCTTCTGCTGCTTCTATCCCGAACCGAAATTCCGAGTGTACCCATTTTCCTTTTGTCTCCTCTTTCCACTATTTCCTTTGGTCTTTGGGCTTTTGACATGCACTGCACTGCATCTTTTTTAAGTATGGCAATTATTTAAAAAATCTTTCGTTGAAAAATTCATCACAACATATTATTATTCAATACCATTTTACACGATATACTAACTTAATCAATAAAATTTCCAAAAGTAACAACTATAACAAATTATAACAGAACTCAGAATAACTTCTATAAGTTAATAGATTTATCAATTTATATTACGTTCCCAAGACCAAACTCCACACTCAAGTATAATTTTTCGACGAAACATTTTTAAAAATAGAATCAATGTGACATTTGCGGCCGTTAAATGTTTTGAGTTCGTCAACCGGATTGTGAGAAGAAAAAAAAGCAATAATTTAGTTAATTCTCATAGTTGTTAGCTTAAAATGATTAATTTGCTGTGTTAAAAGAGCATCAGGTTCTATTAATTACGTTCACAGTATTTTGTATAATAATAAAAATGGGAACAAACACGAGTAAACCCAATAACGAAGCACCAACTGTTGCTTCACTAAAGAATGAATTGGACGTAGATAGTAACTCTGATCCTCGATCTCCAACTCCTGAAATTACCCGGACTCCACTGCAGGTGTGTATATAAATGCAATTGCCAATAAATTCAACGACTGATGAAATACACTGAATGGAATTCCCTCCATTTTTTTTTGTTGTGCTAAATGTAGATCCTTTTTGTATGGATATTTTTAGTTTATACTTGCCAATTTGTTTTTCAGAATAAAGCATCTGGGAAGCATAATATAACTAAAAACGCAGATTTGAGAAAGACTTTCGAAAATGTTAATGGTGAAGAAAAATTGATACACAATAATCCTATTCTCTCGGCTGTCATAAAAAACCACTTACAATCCTACGATCCACGTTCTCCTACTCAAGACTTTGAACGCACACCTATAATAATTTCGACAAAAACTGATGGAGTAGCTAATGACAAGAAATTATTAAGGTTACAGAATGAAAACTGTGCCAGTCCTGTGTTGAAGTCTGACAATGACGACAGTTGCGATAGTTGCGCTGAAGCATGCGAGAAGAGTCCAGATCTAGTTGTATCCCGCAACTTGTGTGATGGATTCTTGAACATTACATTAGATGATACATTAAAAGATCCCGAGGAACCCTTGGGATCTTCCACAGCTTCTTGTGAAGCTATTGAAAATAATATGTCAAAAGAAGACCAACATAAAAAGTTTTTGGAAACTAACTTTGAATATCTAGAAAGTGATGAGAGATTTGAAGACAGCGAAGAAAATATTAACAGCATTGAAGATACTGATGCTATAAATGAAGATGAACATGATGGGCAAGTGTTCCAAATCCTCAATGATGATCCTCGGTCTCCATCAATTGGTATTGAGAGAACACCTATTGTTGTGGCTAAAATCGAAGACTCAAATGTTGAAACAATGTCAGATGATACGTTAATTAAGGTCTTACAGAATACTAATGTTGAACTTCGCCTAACTGGCAACAAACCAGAACCAAATGCTGATGGTCTGCTTATCTATGAAGATGAAGCCACTAAATTAAGTGATACACCAAAGAAGTCCAAATCTGCTAGTAACAGTGGCTCCAGGACTCCGCTATCCTGTATGAAAAATAAAGCAGATGTGGGTCATACCCGATCTAAATCAGCTAACACTATATATGACCCTAAGAATCAAAAGAATGCTCTCTCCAAAATTCCTAAAAGAGTATCACATATTCCAAGACTGAAGTGTTTAACAAAGCAGTCAGGCCTAATGCCTGGAGGAAGCAGTGTTTCCTTGAAAAACATGTCTAAAACAGCAGGAATAGGTGGAGATTGTGAAAATACTCCTCCCCACTCACACCGCGACCGCTGGGATAAAGACAACAGCATTGTACTTTGAAATTTATTTGTGTAACTTATAGCAAGTATGCTGTATTAACTATATTCTTGCATCTTTGAAATTGTTTCATAATTACGTATATGTTAATGTGAATTAAAATGTTAAGAATGAACAATTTTCTTTGACATCATGCTTTAATGTCTACAAATAAGCAATTCTTGACTGCTCATTGAAACAAACATAAATTGTATTGTTATCTTTTCCTAGCAGTAATCATTATGATATACAATAAACATTTTTTTTACTTAAAATTATTGTTTATTATTTTTGCACCCTATGCACCACTGCTTGCTAGACACTGCAACAGGCAACACGTTGGAGCTCGTTGGCCTCAGAGACCCGACATTCGGCACCAGATCAGCACCGCCGCAACTTGAGCGGTACAATGGGTGTACGCTCCCTATTACACATCTCAACTCTGGATCATCTTGGTTCTATTCACACAGATGGCAACTAAACTTACAGCGTCATACAATTTTAGACTGGTAAAGTAGTAGGGTTCGCTAGAGGAGAGATTTGGATGTAAGTATGATTGTAACGAATTGGCTCAAAAAGGGATTAGGTATCGTCACTCGTGGTTCTCCTGGGGCGATTACCAGGATTTTTTTGTTCTGTTGGGTCCCTAACGTAGGGGGACCACGAGATTTAAGTCTCAAGAGTTTTTTTCACTGCAGGGTAGCTACACTTTTATACCTACTTATAATAAAATAGAAAGGGATACACTTTTTGTTTGTTTGTTTGTAAAGGCTCCAAAACTTCTGAACCGATTTGAAAAAATATTTCAAAACGAAAACAACTAGTCTGAAGAAATGACGATGATGGCGTCCTAGCCGATTGCCGGCCACGGCGGCTGTTCTCATATAAGGCGATCAGCCAGCTGCGCAGGACATATTATAGTGCACAAGTACTTGCGCAGACACAGGTACACTTCCTATTCCCTCACTCTCATAACTCGATGGGACGGCAATCCGATACGACCGGAGAGAGATCAGGCGCAGGACCGACATTAACGTGCTCTCCGATGCACGGGTGAATCAATCACCAACTTTCAACTCCGGGCTGCTTTGTGAAAGTTTCTAAAACCCACAAAGCGATTTCGGCCCGTCCCGGGAATCGAACCCGAGACCTCGTGCACAGCAGTCGGCTATGCCGACCACTATACCAACGAGGCAGTCTGAAGAAATAGAAGTGATGTGAAGATTTTTCTAAATGCATGCGTAAGTATTCGAATACACATTCGCACTCGTCTAGTCAGTGTGTGTGACTCTTATATTTTAAAGAGTATGAAAGAATGTTTTGCCGACCACACTATGTGTATGAGATGCTCAATGTTCAGCATTTGTAGATCTGAACGAACCTTCTTCTTCGCAGCCGAATCTTGTTCGATACAATGGTTGAGAAAAGTTCAACCTTGAGGAAGTCTACTATATGTAGATGGGTTAGTGGTGCGATAAACCTTAATCCATTCTTCCATACACATAGAAAAATAAATCTTACACTTCCTATTAGATATGTGCCCAAGATTAAAACAGCATGAAATTCATTTCAATGATTTTATTTTCTATACAGACAACACTTAATGCATACAATCTGCGTAAATTTTTAATTGCAAAGGCAACACCCTTTTGGAATAAATAAATAGGCAAGTAAATAAATAGTAAAAATTATGCAAATCACAATAATTTCATGTATATAGCAGTACAGCATTGCTAGTTTCTTGGAATGGTTTAAAATTGAACACCAAAATGGAGAGATTGATAGTTATACAAAAATAAGCCCCACAAAAATATAACACTACTAGTCAAGAATGTAACTCCTCACAAAAGCCACATTAGTGAAAAACAATTGCTGATAACTTTGTCCTTCTTAAACATCATAGCAGAGGTGATACATTCTAATAGACGAGTATTTAATTAGCAATAATACTAATATATATTTATTAGATAAGTAAGGATATTTCAGCGCCGATTTTCTTAGAATCCTCGAAGAACAGCTACAAGCAGAAAAAGTTACATTTATTTAAACATCTGCATAAATATTTAAAAAATCAACCGATTTACTATACTATATTAGTATTAAGATTATCTACAAATTTCTATATACGAAGCTTGAATACATTTTATTATCTACTCCGGTTTTGATAAAAAATGCAAATCCCTAGTGCAAGGTTTTAACTAAAACTATATATACATAATCATCAAAAGCAATGTTTACTATCGCCATCTTTAAGCTTCACTATACATTACTTGCAGGATTATTATTATTTGTTGGAAATGTAATAAAGATTTGGCACGAAAAATAGCAGGTCCAGAATGATATTACACTAATGTAAAACTTACATCTAATATTTTATTAAAATAAAATCATTAATCTGGTAATTAAATATTGCTAACTCATATTTTATAGTTTATCTATTAGTATTTATTATGGAATGTCTTTTATGGGACAAATACATACATCATCGCAAATATGGCAAGGTTTTTTGGTGTGAGATTCATATAATTCCCAATTGTTGTAAAATTAAATGCATATTGTAAACATGACAGTTGGTTCCATTACTTATAAGAATAATATTTGAACTACATAATAAAGGTAAACTTTACGAAATAGTTAAGCTTAGACTAGGTTGTATAGTTTGATGTATTATACAATATTTCAATTCAGAAGCTATAATTATTAAGTAGTCGTTACTTTTACAGCTATAGTCAATTCATTTAAGATTTTGGATTTTCTGTCTACGGAACGGAATATTGTGTAATACATACTATAAAGTTCGAATAGATAGTTAAAAAGACACAATGTTTCGAAGCTTCCTTTTGATATAAGGATTATTATGCTTTTTAGTCAAAAGACAAGTGATTAATTGAAAATTGCAAAAATACATGCTGCACAAATCCATATATATACAAAAGTGACTGCATTCTAACATTCAAAACATGTAGATTACTTGAACAACAATCACTAAACATGTATAAGCAATTTCTAAACATTTGATATCAGTTTCTATCCCTTCAACCATTTTATGGTTTTGACAATACTGTGTACTTACTTAATATTTAATAGGAGGTAGTTTCTCATAGATTTGATTTTAAACCATGTATACATGCTTATGTTTATTGGGGCCATTATTAGTGTTAAACACAGAACTAACACCGATTTAAAAATATCAAATACAGAGGATAACATTTATGCTCATCTCTATGTATCCCATGGATATCATGCTTCATGCAAACGCTGTTCAGTTGTCTCCGCCATTTTCTTTCTTGCCATCTGTTGATAAGAATGTTAGTGGAGTTAGTTACAAATGTTTTAAATCAAACACAATCCAAAATTATAATGGTCGGCATATCCTACTAATTTTATAAAAGCGAAACTTTGTGAGGATGTATGTGTGTATGTTTGTTAGTCTTTCACGCAAAAACTACTGGACGGATTTTGATGAAACTTGGCAGTAAAATACCTTATAATAAGAATAAAATATAGGCAACTTTTTATATAGGTGCAGAAGTAATTCCCTCGGGAAGCGAGTGAAACCGCTAGCGGAAGGTAGTATAATTAGGCAGCTGCAAAACAATACAGTACTGCAAAAATATACTAAAACTACTCTTTCTAAAGACTAAATTTAAGTTTGTATTTGGGTTACTATTTTACAGTAAAGCAGCTGATTCAATTTAGAGGAATTTTGTATTGATGTATTCTCCCTTTGAGTAGGCAGATCTTGTGATTTAAATCTAAATCCCAATTAAAAATCAATGTAAATACAATACAACAACTGAGTCATTATTACAAGCAGTAGTTTGTTTGTGTAAAAAGTGGTAACGAGATTGTTATTGACCGTCAGTTAAGTATCTACCAAAACGCAGTACAGATTTAAATCTCTAGTTTTTTTTCATGCAGGTGTGTAAAGTTGATAGGTGGAACCATGTAAAGCAAATAGTTTGAATAATTTAATTTAAATAATTCTGTTTTACTAGTTGAACACACTTCAATTGCTATGGTTAAAAACACAATTAGAAATAGCACTTCTGATAAGTAGATAAGCCTATTTTATTTTATAAACAAAGTGATATTCTGATTACTTTTTAATTAAAACTATGTAATTTTGATTACCTCACTTATCTTTTGTGTTTTATCATTATACTTGTTATTAATTTAGTAGGTTACTTGAAAAAGCACTTCATGTCTTTTATTAACTTTCAAGTATAACTATTTATGAGTAGTACATATATATTTAAATTAATTGTTCAAAGAAAAAAACACAATGGCCAGTTTCACAGGTTTCTAATAGCTATTTGACAAATAATGCCAACAAGTTAATAGAAATGTTTTTAAGTTTGCATTCTATGGTATTATGTCCGATAAAACTGGTTCTTAGCATGTCAAAGTTGCCTGTACAATTTCATTATTCACACACAAAAACACAATCAACCACTCCACAGACATGAATACACACACACACACACATACAAAACACACAAACTAAAAACAACATGCTGAATCACAGTCTTGTTTACATGTTTTATTATTAGTATTGTTTTGCCGAGGAACTAATAACATAACAGTACATACCTCTCTCCTTTTCCTCCATGTTTTGAGAAATGAACTCGCGCAGCTCCGAGTAAGCTTTGTCCAAATTGTCGTTCAGAATGATGATGTGGAAGTTCCCTGGCTCCTGACCTGAAGTCATTGCATCAGACATGTTATATTTTTAACTCAGTGTAAACATTTTATATTTAATTGATAATAATACAAGTTGCGTAAGCAACACAAATATTATTCTTGTAAAAACATCCATGTTGTTGTTATTATGGAGATATTGTTTGTTAAGGTGAATGCGACAACTAGAAGCGGGAAATTCAAATATAAAATGGTTTTTTTATGTTTTACATAAGTTAAACTTCTTACAAATTAAATAACTCTGTAAAAAACGTTTTATTGCGCAATAAAACGTTTTTTACAGAGTTTTTTTTTACAGAGTAAGTTTCGGAGTTAAACAAGGACATCAGAAATTACTTTGTGGGATATTATAACCGCCAATCATAAGATCACGCCTCATATTGAATGTTAACTTAGGTAAAACATGAAAAAACCATTTTATATTTGAATTTCCCGCTTCTAGTCGTCGCATGAAAGAGAGATGGAGGAGTAAACCAAGTGAAGAAAACGGATCTCAACCCACTGCTGGTGTTTGTGATGCCGCCTTCTATTGAAGAGTTGGAGAGGCGGCTGCGAGCTCGGAACACCGAACAGGAAGATGCTTTGGCTAAGAGGTTGCAGACTGCTCGCAAAGAAATTGAATTTGTGAGTAATCTTTATAACAATTTTTTTCTGTTTATCATTCATCTTACAAAAATAGGTGATTTTAAAAGAAATCATAACACATCTTTACTTGTTTAGATTTATATTTGTGAATTGAAGGCCATTCCTACTATTGTTAGTTATAACTAAATGGGTTAATCAGATTACAACTTCTATGAAGCATATTAAATCATAATTACAAATTTCTTATACTCCAATGAACAAACACAGTAATGCTATTTTAATAATGTTCAGTAATAAAAAGTACTTTAGAAAGGCTAAAGTAATTGCTTTTCAAAAGATTTTTTTTTCGTATTATCAAATATTATATGCATTTATACCATAAAATACTCACTTCAAAAATGAATAATAACTACACAAAGTCAATTAATATTGTATATTGAAATGAAATGTAACTATCTAACTTGAAAACAATAACTGAACCACTATCTGCATAGAATGATATTCTTAAGGTGCA
>NWSH02000517.1:9394009-9408658 GCA_002382865.2 Heliothis virescens
AAACAAGGACATCAGAAATTACTTTGTGGGATATTATAACCGCCAATCATAAGATCACGCCTCATATTGAATGTTAACTTAGGTAAAACATGAAAAAACCATTTTATATTTGAATTTCCCGCTTCTAGTCGTCGCATGCACCTTAAGAATATCATTCTATGCAGATAGTGGTTCAGTTTATTGTTTTCAAGTTAGATAGTTACATTTCATTTCAATATACAATATTAATTGACTTTGTGTAGTTATTATTCATTTTTGAAGTGAGTATTTTATGGTATAAATGCATATAATATTTGATAATACGAAAAAAAAATCTTTTGAAAAGCAATTACTTTAGCCTTTCTAAAGTACTTTTTATTACTGAACATTATTAAAATAGCATTACTGTGTTTGTTCATTGGAGTATAAGAAATTTGTAATTATGATTTAATATGCTTCATAGAAGTTGTAATCTGATTAACCCATTTAGTTATAACTAACAATAGTAGGAATGGCCTTCAATTCACAAATATAAATCTAAACAAGTAAAGATGTGTTATGATTTCTTTTAAAATCACCTATTTTTGTAAGATGAATGATAAACAGAAAAAAATTGTATAAAGATTACTCACCAAATTCAATTTCTTTGCGAGCAGTCTGCAACCTCTTAGCCAAAGCATCTTCCTGTTCGGTGTTCCGAGCTCGCAGCCGCCTCTCCAACTCTTCAATAGAAGGCGGCATCACAAACACCAGCAGTGGGTTGAGATCCGTTTTCTTCACTTGTTTGACTCCCTCCATCTCAATGTCCAGCACGCAGATCCTGCCGGTGCACCGCACATCATCTACAGCTTGTTTACTGAAAGTTTCAAAATAACTCTGGTTATTAGGTCACATAGAAAATATTTATAACATAAACTCTTCTCTACAGCTTAATAACTAACAGGATTATGTTCTTACAGACATATAAGGTGGCAGACAATGTATTTACAAAGAATTTAACAAGATATCACTGTAAATGCATTTACGAAAACAATGACTTTATGAATAAGAACACCTCATTTTTGGCAATATGCCAGTGCGCCCAAAACAACAAGCACATGGTCAATTGAGATTCTTCAGAAAACAAATTTACTTGCCTTGTTCCATACATGTTGCCACTGAAAGTTGCGGTCTCTATGAACTCTCCTCTAGCTATAGCGGCGATCATGTCCTCTTTGTTGGTAAAGTGGTAGTGAACACCATTTTTCTCGCCTGGACGAGGACCCCTTGTAGTGTGCGACACACTAAAACCGAATTTATCCGGGAATTCTTTGAGAAGGCGCTTTAACAAAGTACTCTTGCCTGACCCTGAAGGCCCACACAGCACCAACGGGCGAGGACCTTTCTGCACCATTTTTGAGAAAACTGTGAACAAATAAATTATATTACAAAAGCCGCATGGGTTGACGTTAACCGGACATTTATAAATTATCTTACATCTTAAAAGAATCGTGATTAAATCGTTAGATATTACTGAGTAAGGGTAATGTTCTTTCAGAAAAATCGACCCGGTAATATAATATAATTTAATAATATATCACAAAATACGTGCTCTCATTTAACGCGCAGAACTGTCAATTGATTGTCACAGGCTCAGACTAGCTAGAATAAAAGATAGGCACGTAAAATGAAACACTCCAAGAAAGTTAGGAGAAACGGAACGTTACTTCATAGACAAACATGAAAATACAGAGCAAAGTGTGTGTACTAGAATATCTGCTGGAAAAATTAGGTAGTACGATTTTAAACCAATTGCCCACTCTTTCTCAGATTATCACTAATCTAAGCACATAAATCATACATTCACTACCCCTCATTAATTTTTGCATTTACCAAAAGTTTGTCTTTCACTATTACAAATAAAAAATAAGCGCCATGTAATGATAAGGTCATACTACACTTGAAGAGTAGATTAAAATTATTATCAAACTGTTCAGAATAATTCTTATTTATCCTTTTCTAAAGATTTTTTACAATCTTAAAATTAAATAAATCCTGTTGAGAACGAGAATACCAGCAAAATGTTTAGCATAGACAATAAGTTTAGAAATCAGCGGATACTAGTCAACTCATTGTCCAATTACTTACATAGAGAATTTATAATTAGATTTTAATTTTAACAATTTGCACAAATTATTTTCAATTAAAAACTAGGGATATTTTATTTTTATTGTTAGTACAGGCTTGTTAAGATGAAAAAGTATTGAGTGTGACTTCAGTGTTACGCGGTTGGACCAATCATAATTTATAGAATTTAGCCAATCACAAAAAACCATAGGCAACTGATTGAAAAATTGAAATATCAACCGTTATTTTGAGCGGAGTCGAGTAAAGCAAGCGAAGGAGAGCAAACAAATTTCGTTCGAACTTGGACAGTGGCGGCACAGCTGGATGAAAAAACATAGAATAGGAGAAACTAAGGATTGAGGATCTGCCCGAGGCTATTTACTGAATTGCTTGCGGGCTAAACAATAAAACAAGTCAAAAATGGAGATCCATACAAGGAGACACCGAACGGTAAGAGTTTGTCGTTAATGGATTCAACCGATATTTTTTGAACTTACTGATTAGTGTTTTTTTTTGTTTCAAGAAGCAGATCCAGGACCAGGAAAACATATATGCTATCAAAGGAAAAGCCAACGTGGCGATACCCACGAAGAAGCAAGGTTTGACGGTTCGCGGAGCTTTGGGCGACATCAATACTAACGTCCAAACGCAGCGTGAAATCGGTGGTAAAGTAGCTGTTGCTGCTGCGGAGTTCGAGAAGAAAGCGACCCTTAATCGAGCTGTTGTAAAAAGGTAATTTCTGATACCCGCTTATTATTATTTTGTTCATCAGCTGTTGTAATAACTATGTGTGTTTTTCCCTTGACCCCTTTGTAGCAGTTCACCAGTTTAAAAATACTTTAAGTAACAAGTCTACTCTAACCATTAAGATTAGTTTCACATTCATCATGTGTATTTTTTTTTTATTTTTGGTCGTGGAGGTAGATAACAAAAAAAGTTTTTTCTTTTCTCAGTAATTACAGCCATGTCCAGTCAAAGGTGGATACTGGATTGGCTGCTAGCAAGGTTGCCATCGTTCAGCCGTCGTCGAGGCCTCCGCTGCGCCGTGAGGAGAGCACTGCAGGTCTTGCTGCTAGGGCCGCTGCTCGCAACAGGGTAAGTTACTTAAACAGTGTGTTATAGCTACTTAAAGGTAACCTTATTATGAATTATAATTATGATATGATGAATTTAATCAGTTGGTACAGTGTTATAAGCATTATTTATTACCTATTTGGGAAGCAAACATCATCCTTTGGATATTGACTACCTCCATTGTTTAATTAATGAACATGCTATGCCATCTGTATTATATTAGATTATTGCTTTTCTGTTTGAATACAATTGCAACGGTCAATAAGTTGTTCAAGTACACAGAAAGTTGATTCATAGGTGAATTATCATTAAAAGTGACACCAAATGATTTATTCAATTTTTCCACATTTTCCCTTGCCTACCCACTACTTAATAAAATTGTAGAATTATTTCTAGTACTAATATACTACAGTTAATATTTTTAATATCAGCAAACATTTCACCAACTATTTTGAAATATTATATAACCTTAAAGCCCTTCTAGTAGATGTTAAACTGACACTACTTTTAACTACTTTACTTTTAAATTATTCCACATACCACATGGTACCAAGATATTATAATAAACCAAAAAACATTTGTAGGCAATCCTCAAAGATGTGCACAACAAGCCATCCGAGCTGAAGGAATCCATAAACATTTACATACAGACAAAGAAGGTTCAAGAAACCAAGAAGACTTCAAAATTACCCACATTGAAAGAAAATAAAGAGTCAAGAACAGTGCAACCATTCCTAAAAGTATCCACAGAATCACTTAGCAAGTTAAAGTTGGAGGAAGCTCATGTAACAACCTCCATCATAGATAGGAAGAAATTAGCGAAAGCTACATTAAAAGACGAATTGAATGTCACTCCTCAATTACCTGAAGACATTGAAGATATTGATGCTGGCGACAATAACAGCCCGTTGCTTATGTCCATCTACATTAAGGATATTTACAAATATTTGACTGAATTAGAAGAGAAGTATCCTATTGAAGTTGAACATTTGAGGCATCAGGTACTTACTTGTTTTATAAAAAAAAAATATTACCTACCCTTCTTTTTTGTAGTTTTCAGTTTGTTGATTCATGGCCAGAGTTCCAGATAGCTGATCGGACAGAATGCCATAGAAATGTTTTTAATTTTTACTACTTGTATGGCATTGTCTGTCAGATAGCTATCTAGAACCTTATCTGGCACCTGTGAAACTGGCCTGTAACTGTGAAATTGTTGTTGCAAATAAGTTATAATTTATTGTAATGCACTGAATCATCTTTTATTAGTATTAACACGTTGAAAATCATGGGTCACAGACAATAGAAAATCTATTGTTGGTCGCTCACTTGGCGTTCAAAGTGTTAAGTCTCTATCATTGTTATTATTTCCAGATTAGCTTATTTCTCATAATAAAATTGCTTTACAGAAGGAGATCACTGGTAAGATGAGGGCGACACTGATTGATTGGCTTGTGGAGGTGCAGAGACAGTTCTCTTTGGTGCTGGAGACATTCCATCTGACAGTTGGCATTATTGACCGATACCTGCAGGTACCTACACACACACACACACACACACAATGTGCATTAGACATAACACAGGAGTATGAATAAGCACTTATTCATTATCAAATGTGTTGCAGGAGGTACCAACCCTTCCACGGACTCAGCTGCAGCTCGTCGGCGTGACAGCGATGTTCATCGCCAGCAAATACGAAGAGATCTACGCGCCTGACATTGGTGACTTCGTGTATGTGACTGACAATGCCTACTCCAAAGCTGATGTGTTCCAGTGCGAGAGGGACATCATGGCGAAACTTGGCTTCTGCCTTGCTAGACCTATTCCACTCAGCTTTTTGAGAAGGTATAGCACTATATTCTACTTTTAATTCTCTTATTTACATTTTTGCATTATAATTATCTTATTTAGATGTTCAATACATGTATTTTTTTTTCAGATTTGTAAAAGCTGCTCATGGAACTTCAAAAAATCATCACTTAGCCAAATATTTCGTAGATCTATGCCTTGTTGAGTACTCGATGGCGCACTACCGGCCTTCGGAGCTGGCTGCTGCTGCCATCTGCCTCTCCCTGTACCTGCTCTCGAGCAAAAAGCTTGAGGAAGTATGGACCCCCACACTCTCATACTACTCTGGATACTCACTGGAACACATTGACCCAATCATTAGGAAGCTGGCTAAAATAGTTACCAATGTAGATAACTGCAAATATAGGGCAGTGTACAACAAATATTTGGATGCGTCTTTAGCTAGAGTATCCAGCCTCCACCAACTAAAAGGCGAAGCTATCTGTGAGCTGGCTAAATTGCCATCAAATTCTGACCAATAGAGAACTAGTATTTTGTGTGCTTGTGTAAACGTTTATTAGTCATGCCAATGTTTTTATAGGTGTACTGGACAAAGGACTGAGTTTTATATTAGAATTTGTTTTAGGGACCTGGTTTGTTTGCTAGTTTTAATTTAGAAATAGTTTAATTTTTAGACATAATTTTGTAACAATGAGACTAATTTAATGTTATTGACGAAGTAGTATATGTGTATTTATGTGTTTTTACTCTATCTTCAACCTCTTATCTTCGTATAATCTTGTTTTTGATGCATATTTATGAATACAGCTTGCTTAGTCGCCGATGTTTTGTGTTCCATGAAGAAACTGAAACTACATTGTAACTTATACTATTCTGACTTTAATTTATTGAGATTTATGAAATCTCCACAATTTTTATTCAGACTCATTATAAACTAGGTTGTTTATAAAAACAATATAGACAATAAAATATGCAGATGATGTATGAAACATGTTATGCTTGACTTTTGACATGATTCTATAAGTAGTTAATAAAATTAATACAGTTTTTGATCAATAAATTCAGCCGAATCGCCAAATTTTAATCAGTCTAAAAACACTAGAATAATATATTCTAATTATTCATAGGTAGCAAATGTTTGACATGCTTTATGGCTACTAATGTACGATACGAAATTTGGCTGACTTGTAATGCGATTTGTATTTCATGTTTTTACTCATAAGTTGCTATAATGTATTATGATTGATAGGTTATTTTGATTGAATGTAATTTGATAATACTGTGATTAGAATATATGATGTAATTGTTGATAATAAATCGATGTTTATAAGTAATATTTTTGATTTTTGTCACTTGCATAAAGATCTGCATCAAAATGTTATCATACACTCGCTTGCACTATGCTGTCGTTACTAACAGCAAACCAATTTCTCAGACTATTCTAGTGGCCGCATAGCATGACTGCCGTGCATGGGTCTCGGGTTCGATTCCCGGGTCAGGCCGAAATCGTTTTGTGGGTTTTAGAAACTCGCAAAGCAGCCTGGAGTTTGGAAGTTGGCGGTGTTACACCCCTGTGCTTAGGAGGGCACGTTAGGCCTTCCTCGAATGCTACTCAATAGCAGTCGTAGTTATAATTCTACGCTGAGAAAACTGACACGGGCTTGTTAGGTGATTAAACCTGCAGCACACTCGATAAGAAGAAAACTAACAGCATTCTCTAAGCGAATTGTCACAATGCCTCCTATTTCGGTGTTAGCATGCAAGAAAGGTATAATTTTTTTTTTTAATTATAAACTCGTAAGAAGGTACAGACGACAGCAGGTCAACGTATACGAATCTGTCAAATTTTATCAATCGAAAATTAACCTACCGCCATTGTGATAAGGTTGAAAATCTATTGCAGAAATTTGACAGATTGTAGTAACTTAATGTGCTGTCGACTGTACATTCGAATGAGATTTTACAATGACATGCTAGTGTTGGGAAATTCTACTAACATGTGGAATTTTGTCATTTTCCAAGTTTCCAGACAATTTCAACATCGAACGAACTAGCTGGAGTTCTCATAATAACGTTCCCTATTTTAATTTGAAATTCTTTTGTCAGCTAATATTACCCACTGCAAGACGATTCTTTGGAAGTTTTAAATTTAATCGATGCCCTGATTTAATAGGAAATGAGAGCAAAGATTTCCTGAGCTTAATCTGTGATCTTTTGACGCCGCGGCAGAGGAACAAAATTGACAGGTCTCATTAAAGTTGGACAGTTTCTAATGGTGAAGTAGGAGATATTAAAGATGATTGCCTCGACACTGAAGGTTTATTGTAGCTTTTTATAGCATTAATTGTGAAGCTATTTAAAAACTTCTGAATGAGCAGCTAGGGGTTGCAGCTATCTACCTACCTGCTGTACTGTAATTTTAACAGTTTCACTGCCACCGCGGTTTTTACCGCGTCCTTAGCGATGCCGCCTACAAATCACCGAGAACACACTTGTTGTGTCACTGGCACTACAAGATGAATTTACTTATTTTAGTTGGTCACTATGCCGTGAACACACAAGGTGTGTCAAATTATCCTTATATAAAAACTTAATAATGCGGTTAATGCGGTTGTCCTTGCTGTTAATTTTGTTAAAACAACTGGTTTTTAAGAAAGTAGGTAACTACGCAATCTACCGCATTACAAAATAACTTGTGTAAAACATATTTTTGGTGTGTCCTGCGTGCTATGTCCAGTGTTGGCGGACAGCCGGCCGTGCTCGGACACAGCGTTTTCCGCAGCGCAGCCCTCTCCGCAAATTCGAAGAATTTATTAACGCTTGGCGGTTAGCCGAATCGTTTTTGTTTCCCCTTTTTTCACTGACCGTACTCCTGCTGCAGCGAGACTAGTGTAAAAACAGAAAAATCTGAACCTTTTTTTTATTTAAAACCGTTTTCTTTTTGCAAGCTTTCACGAGTCCGTTCGTTCGTGTGTTGGTAATAGCGTATGCAGATGATATTAGCTTTTATTAGTAAGAATTTATTATTCAACTAATTGAACACGAACACCTACCAAGTGAAAACAAAAAACAACCAGGCATTTACTTAAAAAGGTACTTTTAAATAGTCTGAATTGGTAACAGCAATAGTCATGTGAAGTTATTAACAGAATTTATCGTTAAGGTAAGTGCCAATTGCTGCAAACTCGTAGTAAAGCGTCATGGCCAATAAACAGCGCAGTTATCTAGTTGGTGGCGGATTGTTAATGCAATAGCCGGTCCATGTTGTTGCATTTTTGCAACAAGCGCGCGGCGAAATGTATGCACATAGTCGTTGTAATGCCGCGAAAGCCTGTCTCGTAAATATTTCGCGCACGCAATTTACAGCTTTGGGAATCCTCTTAACGGAATACAGGGGCAGTTAGTGAGCCGGGGGTATTTATAATTTTAACGACGACCACACTGAACCGCTATTGTTCTTTAGATTACTGCTGGAATACACATTTATTCGTGTCGTTAAAATATTTTCTGTCGACAGCTTAACGAATTGATGAATCTATACTAATATTATAAAGAGGTAAATTGTTTGTAAATTTGTAAGTTTGTTTGTAGGGGTAGTAATCTCTGGAAGTAACGAACCGATTTTAAAAATTCTTTCACCATTTGAAAGCGACATTATCCACGAGTGACACAAGCTATATTTTATCCGGGTACAGGTAGTAATTCCCACGGGACGCGAGTGAAACCGCGGGAAAATGGCTAGTATGAAATAATTATGAATACCAATATGAATCAAAGAGTTTTCACAGTTTGTAATAGATGAAAAACGTTCATCATTCAGTTTTTTTCAGATTAGATAATGGTTTCAACGTAAAGCTGCCTCGAACCATCACAGACAAAAGTACAAACGCCAAAATGAAAAATACAAAAGTGCAAACTTCTTGAACTGTAGATATCAGCTTAAATATCCGAGCGTTAGTTTTGTCTGGCAACAAAATGTTTCATATTATTGTCGTGTTATACTTTTCTACTTAACGTCGAGTCGCAAGTGTGTCGGTGTCCCGGTGTCTCCAAGTAACGGTGCTTCCGTTGTTTCGCCAACTTTTAACGAGTTTGTCGGACACGGCTGGAAGTGCAGAAGTGCCGTCGCCGACGGAGTGGCGGCGCGACTTCACGCCCACATATGTTACATCCTGTAACAGATATTTTATTATATTTTTGGCCAAATAATCCTGACACAGATGTTGAAATGATTTTTAGGAGAAAAATAACATTTTAATCTGTAAAAGGTTGCAGCTTAAAATTAGGTGCGTCAAGCAGAATGCTTCGTAATAATGTTCAACACTGGGCCAATATTAAAGACTTCATAATGATGATTTTCACAAAAAAAAAATATTACTTCTGTATACATATGAATAACATATTTCTCTTTCAGGCGTTTAGTTAAGAGTGAATGTCCCGACAATAAGTACCTATTTAAACTAAGTTTGAAAAGGATTGCTCACTTGAGTACCTATACTGTTTATGTAAGTAGTAAGCATTATTATCGCCCACAATACAAGCTATGTAAGTAGGTACTTACAACATTTTCCATTGAATTGATCTCTGGTCGGGTGCAAATCATGAGATACGAGCGATTGAAAAAATATTAAAGGTACCACCAAAGTTTATTCGAAACAGTTTACTTAAAACTTCAGTAAAAAGAAAATGAAGGACTATCTACTACGTTTAACTTCGATAAGATGCCCAAATGTTTTTGAATTACCGACACAATCATCATCATTTTTAGAATTTCACGTATGTAGGTACGGATTAGACATATATCTACTTCAATGGCGAAACGCTACACCAATATCTTTTTGCCTGAAAATATCAATCGAGATAAAAAATTAAAAAAAAGCCCCGAAAATCGTGATGAAAGTTAATTTTGACTGAAAATATCAATCGAGATAAAATGTTTAAAAATGGGCCAAAAATTGTGACAGGAGTTAAAAGACAAAGAACTTTCCCAACATCAATGACTTCCATCGATATATCAGTCGGCAGAATAAATTCGCCATTCCACCTACATTTGCTGTACCCATGCAAATCTCTATTGTCTATCGCTCATAGCAGTTCACTTACGATCAACGATCCCGTCGGACCATGGGTAGCACTTAAAACTGCCGTTAAAAGGGGCACCGTTCAAAAGCGCCGTATAAATAACGCAACCAACAGCATTTACGTTAGCGACGATATTTTACGATATTCTTTCATTTCCATTTGCAAATTCAATCGAAATATACATGTACCTGCTTGTTTGAAAGGTATTTGCAGAATTGCTAAAATGTTTTGTTGCCACTTTAAAATACGAACGATATATTTTTTTTCAAACAATTTTTATTCAAAGTGTTCACACACTGAATCCCAACTCTTGTTAATAAATAATCGAAAAATAATCTCGATTTCTTAATCGAGATTATTTTTTGATTATGGTTCTACAAAATTTGCCCATTTTACTAACGACAACGTGGCAACGATTAACGCCAAATGTTTTCGAATCTCGAACAATTCGGCTATGATTGACCATGAACGGTTCCTACAGGATGTCAAAAATAGATCCTAGAGTGATAAACATTACACACATTTTTTTACAATGTGACCCATGTTTTACTATTTTATATGTCACTTGTTTTCATTTACACAATAATTTGTCATTTTTCCAACTGAGCTGAATGATCGCGTGTCAGTGCCCAGTAGTCCGGAATCGCGTAACCGGTAGATCACTATCCTATTCGCAGTTTGATAGTTTTATGTGCAAGTTTTGGCTATCAGTGGATTATTGCGTATACGGATTAAAGACAAGCTTGTTTTCATTAAATAAGCTGAAAACACTACGTAAAGTATTGACCATCACTATTTCATCTACGATTGGGAGTACAGTCGACAGCAAGTCAGTGTACCCAAATCTGTCTAATTTTACCAATCGAACATTTACCTTCCACTATTGTGTTTTGACAGATTTGTGTACACTGACCTGCTGTCGACTGTACCTATTTAAGAATTTAGGCTGTTTTCTTGGCAATGTAAGCATTTTAAACGTAGAACATATTTCTATTCCCCTTTGTAATTTAAAAATATGCAGTAGGCGTGAATTATGCTGTATTTTACGCCATAGACTGTGGCGACGGCAAAATGAAACGTTTTTGAATTTATGGCTAATAGGAACTTTGTGTTAACTCTTTGTTAGAAAACTGAAAGAGTTGAATGCAGGTCTCGTTCGAAGTGAGATATATTGTGATTGTCTTTCAGTTTTACTAGTAAATAATTTCTTAAAATGTTTAGGCCACACGAAGTGCACTAGTAAATAAAAAAATTGCATTCATTCATTTTAGAAATATTACCCTATGGTTGGTACTTATTTTAAAATTTAATGAGTAGGTATCAGCCGTATTAAATGTAACCAAAAATACAAATTACACACACAATAAAAGTACGGACAATGATTTTAAAACGACAATCTAACGACACTAGCATAGCATTCAGAGGGAAACGTTTGATCGTACTGTTTGTTGTGAAAGGGCCTCCCGGATGAGTGGGTGTCGTAAAAACCGCCCCAAATGGGGTGAAAACTGTCGACGTGCGCCTGATCCCGGGATCCCCGGAGCCGGGACCGCGAGTGACGAGCCGTGTCGATATCGAACATTCTAGAAACACGTTCTGGGCTTAAGTGAATATTTCTGTTCACGGTAATTAGCTGGTCGGTTGTAGTGGTCGCTGTTTTACGTGGAAAATTATGAAACTTTTTTTTGTAATTTTATGATGTCCGTATAATAGGGAATACTTGTGCTTCGAATTCATGCTGATTAATTTTATGAGCTGATTCCGAAAGTAATTAATTTTGTTTTGATTATTTTAGACACTGGAGTTGAGACGGGTTTAGCCACGACTAAATTAGTAAAGGAACATATAAAGTAATACAAATACAATACCTATCACCTGAAAATATACTTAACAATAAAAGAGAGTACGAAAGGGACACGGAACATCGATACATTTTTCATCAAATATGAACGTCAGTAAAAATATTGGTTTCGTTAATGCGACTGGGAAGCTCTAGCCGGATGCTATCAAGCTCTTATTAGGCGGCTTATTTTATTAGCAACCGTGGCTTTAAATCAGCTTGTCGGGGACAGGTACGGCAATCGTCACCCCCACACGTTTGCCGATAACTCGCCTTGAGTTTGATTCGTTTGGTAAAGATTAGAGCTTCCATATGAACGTTGGAGATGCTGTTTTGCAAGTTTATTGTATCTTGAGCCGATGCCATTTTGGGTAATAAAGTACTCTTTGTTATCGCGAAATGAGGAAGGGCTTTTTGCTGAAAACTTAATTGATTATTTTGTAGTGCATTAGTGATATTGTCAAGACAACTATGATAGCCAATTGAAAAAATAAAACAAAGTTCTTGATAAAAAGGTTAATAAAATACCTACTTCTGTCTATCTTAAATAAAGGTTTCTTTGCTCTGTCTTGTCACCGACAATAAAGCGGCAATTCGTCATTTCACACCCCAGAAGAAATCGACATTGACGGACTCGTAGTTGTAGCTTTACATAAACACGATGTGTGGATTTACAACGTGATAAATAAATTCCCTTGTCGGGGTGAGACTTTGGTGTGAAATCTACGTCAGCATCGGCCAGGGTCGGACTGATTGCCCCATCTGTCAGTACAAGACCGTAGGGCCTGAAAATAAAATAAGAGGCCAAATTATCGGCCCTTATTGATGGGAGGTGCGCTTCGGCAGAAACGTCAGAACGGGGGTATTGTTTATAGAAAGAATATTATAAATAAAGGAGATTTAAGATTTCACCATAATAATATCTGCGCGTATTTTTTGAGTTTTTTTTATACTGCTTTGGCTAATAATTTAAAATTCAAAGGTAATGTATTCAGCTAATTACTTTAAATATTTATTGACTCTTTTATGTCCTATCCTTTGTCTAGTACACGTAACGGAACATAAACTTAACCATAGCATTACCTGAAGCCATCAACGTACCTCTAAGCCATAACATTAAGTAGCAGACCGAATCAGTTAAGTATTGTTCGACAAAACCTCTCTTTCCAAAGCGGGAACGATAAAATTACCTATTGTCGATGCACATTGCAGTAAACCCCACATTAAACTGAAAGCGATTCTAAATGCGTCGCGTAAAACGGAGCAATACGACAGCCAGCCAGCCGACCGCATTGTTTTTTTAGGGTTCCGAAGAGTAGGTTGAAATACGAAATTACCTATGATTCTTAGATAAGTATTATCGGTTTTCAGTATGACATTATATCATTAAATAAAAATTATACACTTGTATAGTTTCTATCCGTTGTTGAGAAGCCGTGGATGCGGGTTGCTGAAGACACAGCTAAGTGAACTTTGGGGGAGGCCTTTGTCCAGCAGTGGAAGTCTTTCGGCAACGACAACGACGATAAACGATTGTTTCTTCCCATTACTACAAAATAAAGAACATAATATTAACACGATATTTCCTTCCTTCTATTTAGCTTGAGTAAACTTAAAAATTACTACTTTAACCCACGGAACCATGTCATCTTATTACCGTTTCATACTGGCAGGTATTATTTACTTTATGGTTGTACGTGTAAACTGTTTCGATGTCTCGTGCTCAATGGGCACATGTTATACCTGTGCAACGAGGTATGTCTGTCTGCGATGGTTACCAACTCGCGCTAAGTGGTCCAATTTTATGTTCAGCAGTTTTCGTAGCACGGTGCGTAGCAACATGTTGCGTAGTAATTGCGTAGCGCTAAGATTCGTAGCATATACTGTATACTGCATTTCAATATCTTTGTTCAATCCATATACCGTTTATAGTAGTGTCTCGCTTTATTTACTTACTAAAGTTGACAACGCAATACACTTTTAGTTTTAACTAGGTATTTAAACAGGCAGTTTGTTCAGAAGTTCCACAAACTCCTTCTATCTCTTTTTTATTTCATTTATTTCTGTAGACATTTTATTACAGAGATTTTTATGATGTTCCGTCTAACACACTTTTTGTATTAAAATGGGCCTCGAGAAATATTACTTACCTACAAAAACTTTTTTACGTTAACTTCTCAAGTTAAGTCAAAAGAGGTGTTAACATGCAATAAACTTGTCATAAATAAACTTTTCCCTTTTGTCGTTATGATAGCTAGTCCCTTAGGCTAGTCCCGAGCCGACGATATTGTTACCTGTAAGTGTCAAATTAAATTAAAACTGAAGACGAAATAAAATATACAGCCTATTTTAGGATATAAATACGTGCCGTCTTACTACAAAAAAGTTAGACAACTGGTTAGCTGGTGTTTAAAAAAAGTGTTACCACCAAACCGCATTTAAGGATTGCTTAGAGATAGACACGCTTTAAACATTGTTTAAATTTAGAAACTCGAACACCCTTGTTTTGCAACTATTTAACCTCAGTTTTTTTGTGACAGAATGACAGAACCACGGTTTTATTCACGTATTTTTAATGAAAGCCTTTTGAAACAAAGATTTAAGGGTGGAGAATTACATGGACGATAGCTAGGCGACAGCGGTTATGGGNAACTCGAACACCCTTGTTTTGCAACTATTTAACCTCAGTTTTTTTGTGACAGAATGACAGAACCACGGTTTTATTCACGTATTTTTAATGAAAGCCTTTTGAAACAAAGATT
>NWSH02000517.1:9408758-9419331 GCA_002382865.2 Heliothis virescens
CGGATAATACTAATGACAAAAATTGACAATAGACAACGTTCCGTTCGACATTATTGGACTTTTAACGATTTTTCAGTTTCTAGACATTTTGCTGTAAAGTAGCATGAAAGTAGCGATATTAACAATTTAATTTAAAAAAAAAATTACTTCATTTTATTTAAGTGTTTATTATATTTTTTTAAACATTCTGTGAAATTTATTAATCACCAAAAAGAATACATTGACTTGTAAGCTATCTGCGTAAAATGGTACTTTAGTTTTTACTTTATGCTTAGATGAACGAATGTTTTGCTGTGTTACCAAAAGCAAAAAAAAATGTATATGAACACCGTTGTCTAGTAAGATACGCATTAAACTTAGTTCTGTGGTAAAGAAAATTAGACAGCTGCTCAACACGTGATAAGCGGTTTACACAGTGTTTAGCTCGACTCGTGTTAGATCATTGTTTAAACACTTTTTTGTAGTAAGACTGCTATTGTTTTAATGTTATCTTTGAACTTATGAAGACTGGCAGCTGTAGTGGATATAATTAATGATCCCGTACTGTGAGGTTTAGATATTCAAATACATGGTCCTATACTACCGTCATGGTTAGAAGAGTTTTTGTCAATTTTATGGCCTTGTTAAAATAGTAACACTGGCCTGATATAAGTAGGTAGCTATTTCTACATCAATGTTCGGTTACAATTTTGAATGACATTTACATATTTTATTTGAATTGAAAGCAATTAGTGGATTTTTTCAAATCAAAAATTACAGGAAAACACTTTTCCTTAATACCCACAGTAATTACGTGTAACATTATTTGGTGTATGCTATCAACACAACACAAACACTCCCAAGCAAATTCTTTAACATATTTTTTCTAAATTACAAACTGCAAAGGTTGTCACATAAAATGGTGTGTCAATATCTTTAAAAATATATACGAGGATGATCAGGGAGTTGCTCAGCGGGACTCTCGCGTCAATTGCTGTATCCCATCCGGTTCCGGAGTGCCGGCAGTCAACTACCGGTTCAGATTCATAAGTCTGATGCTTAGAACATTGTCGGCGTCCAACTGTAAAATACGGGCGCTCCGCAAATATTTATGTTGCTAGTTTTCTTTGTTCTTGAATTATTGGCCGCATTCTTTTGTTTTTTGTTCGAATTCGTTCCGAAGAACGGCCAGTAAGTTGTGTGATGTGATGATATTGGTAAAAAATGCATTAGAATCAATCAAAATAAAGAGGAAATATTCTTTTGTTTCTTTAATTGTTTGTACCCTAAAAGGCTCGGAAACTACTAAACCGATATAAAAAAAAATCACCGTTGGAAAGTTAGACTATCCCCGAGTAGCATAGGGTATATTTTATCCGAGTGTGGGCAGTAGTTGTCATGGGACGTGGGTGAAGCCGTGGAAAACAGCTAGTATACTATTAAGGTAAAATGATTCAGGAATTAGGTATGGCTCTAAACGCGCAGTAGGCGGTACAAACACTTTGTTTTTACCTAAACATGTTAGATACAATTACTCATTTGCTCATAAATATAAACCTAAAATTTTAAAAAGTCCTCAACTAGTTTCGTTTTCCCTTCATCTCATTTTTAAGTTAGGAATTTATTTACAAGTTTTACAAATTTCCCTCGTAACATTTAGTTGAGGATAGAGTAGAAAGCTGCCTACCTACTAAGTATTTGTTTTGAGGAAACAGGTAGCGAGCGAGAGCTTCAACTACTTAAAACTTGTGTTGCAAATGAAGCGTTACAAAAATGAACGCTCCTTTGGGCCCTATTTGGTACGCGAAGTACCCAGTGGTTTTCGAAAGCGAATGTTTGGCGAAAACTGTATTTTTTTCGAGATAGATACCACAATTATTTTAGTAAGCTTTTAAGACTTTATTATGTAATTAGGTTAATGAGACTATTTGAACAATAATTTAAACTATTTCTATTTTAACTACTATATTAAATTACTTTATTAATAAATATTGGTTGTTAATAAAACTACATACAAAGTATTCCTGTCAACATACAGTCAGAAAATATCAAACAGGTTTCGCAAAGGATAACAGTACAACAAACAAGGAAAAGTGATTACGCGAGTGGCAGCGTGTAATCGCTACGCTAAGACGTTTCGAGAGGCACCCGCTAAACCCCGGATCGGCGACGCACCGGTCTCGATCCCAGAAGTCACTTTTAAGCCATTACTTACTCGCTTGTTTTCGATTTGTTTTTTCCTACGAAAAAAGACAACGTGAAATACAAGCGAGACTAACTTTCGGGCAATCAGCAAGCTCAACTTCGGGAAGGGTTAAATCAAAGGGTTCCGCTTTTATGAAGACTTATTTCAGACTTACCTTGAAGTTGAAATTAGATTTAATCTGGCTCGAAGCTTTAGGATTGAATTTTGTAAACAATTTGGAATACCTCTACAACTTCCAGGCTTTGTTCGAATACCATTGGGAACTCGGGATCCGGTTGTTTAGAAATTCCTTTGAAATGAATTTGTACTCATATGAGGTCGAGTTTTGTAAATACGCGGCCAGTTCATGTTCAATGGGCATAAAGTATATGTAATGTTTATTTAATTGAGTTTATTTGGCATTTGTTTAGGCCCCGGCGATTGTTGTGCTTATTGACACATAGTATTCACGTGAAGCGAACTTTTACGTACCTACTGTAAAAAGCATTTGCTTTTAAAGTAAAATGTTTTCGATGTTAATATTTGAGGTTGACACAAGGTACCGCATATTGTTTCACTCGTGGCTTTTTAATATGAATTTTATTAGTGGCTAACCAAACTTTTCGGACGTGTGTAATTAATACCCATGAGCTGTATAAAAGCTTACTGGTGGTTTTTACCACAGGGGCATACTCAATTTTAGTTTGACCAGTACCTTTGTTGTTTTAATTCCTTAAAAAGCTTTAAAATAATAACTATCTTAATACAAATAAAAATAACAGTAAAATGTTTTATGGTAGAATACATGCCCAATCCATGATCCTTATATTACAATCATCTTTAAATATACATAGGTATAGCCAGAAAGTATTGTGATAGTTGCTACGTTAAGGAAAACGTTCATAGTTCACAGCGTCTCGAAGAGGTCTGCGAAGAGGTCGATCTACAATAGTCGGGAGGCCGGATGTATGTTTCTCTTTGTATCGAGGCTTTTAAGTTTCATGCCGATCACTGACACTGAACGACAAAAAAGAGGTTCGTGTACTGAAACGAAATATTATTCAAATATTTGAGATTTTTTAATCGACTCGAATATCATCTAAAAAAATAAACGCTTCTTTAATCTTTTAGTTTAAACTTAGTCGTAAATTTTGGTTAGAACAAAACCTCTTAAGAGACGAGCGACTACAGATTGAGTGCTCACTTTATCTGTGCATGCTTTTCACCAAAACACTAATACATTTACTCTATACCATGACCAATGCTTATAAAGGTATCTACAACGTTTTAAAAGGAACTACGCGAACCTACGCTAACGTGTGTGAGGGTTTACCCATTGAATTTGGAAAACCCACTAGTTGACCAAACATTTCACGATTCTTCCGTGTTGACGCAGAACCGTTCAAAAGTGAAAGGAAAAATAAAAAGCAAGAATCAGTTTTATTATGTCGGTGTTTTTGCGGATGGTGCGGCAAAGGGTCGCGTATGATCGAGCCACGTGACGTACACTTTCATGCCGCCACTATTTTTCCACGGCAGGTAGCTATGTACTCCTTTGTGCTCGGCCGCCTCGGGACCGCACTTCTTCCTTTCATTGTCCAGATCGCCGCTCGAGTAGGAAATAGATGACGTGTACCGAATATAACGTCTATTGAAAGGAACATCGCCTCGTTGCCTCGCGCAACACTGACGTTTTATTTTTACACTGCCGTGCTAAGAACAGCGTACGTTATTTTTTATTCATTTATTTTATTCAATAAATAGGTACCAAAATTAATTGTATACTGAAAGCTTTAAGATTATAAGATTTACATAGAAACGACAGCTTCAAAGAAATAACGTTTCCATTTCAAATTATGCTAATGTTAATAGAAATGCGAGTCCCCTTTGCGCAAACATCGTACAGCGAAAGAAAATATGCTGACGAGATCGCGGACGCACATCGAATGATTTCTAAACAACATTTATTTTTGTAAAAAATAAAAAAAAATACAGAGGTAAAAGCTTTAATTACCCCTTCGGAGTCTTTACCGGTTCAAGTGTTCCGCCATCAAATCGCATGAATCGCGCGTATTTATGGGGGAAGGGGAAAATGACGAGTTGAATTAAGCCAGCATTTTTTCTAAGTGGGCAGTAAACGGGCTGCTTTCACCCATACATATTGAAGTGTCGTATTTTACGATCCGTCCCGCTCGAGGGCACTCCCACGGAAGCAATAGGCGAACATCCGTATCGAGTGGACAAAATTACCTTCATCGTGTTTTACAAGTTGATTCGTCTTGTTTTACCTTCAGGACATTTTTGTTCATACCTCTGGTCCGTATTTTTTTAATGTTTTGTGAAAAAATGTTTTATTTGATTCTATTGATTTATTTTGTAACGAATGTTACCTTGTTCGAAAATCACTTCTTTTATTTATGCGAAAATTCTATACGCTGTGATACTTTCAGCCATCATTACTTAACTTCATGTAATATGTAAATTAAAAAAAAAAACCTTTTTTCAATAGGTAGGCACCAACTAATATCCTAAATGGTTTCTGGATGGGGCGTAATGGACGCTCGTATGTTTTATTTTTCTTTAATAATCTGCGAGAAATATGCACTAAGTCTAACGTTAAGTCATAAATAAACCTAGTTTTTAAATACAGGCCCTTACTTACATACCTACCTACTTAATCTGTTTAGGTTTAAATGCATTATCCACAACAACCTAGTTTATCCACGAAAACCCATTCATTCCTTTATTTACAAAACAATAATAAGTACCCTTTACCGTCGGATTAGAAACAATTGTTCTACGACAGTTACGAGTAGATCATCATTTTTGTTCGCGACTGTGCGAAGTAGCCTCAGTCTGGTAATTTAAATTATACGAGAGAATTCATGAGACGGGACGTTTCTTCGGCGGACATGCAAACAATTAATTACGGGGAATATTAATGCCTCGCATTAGTCAGGGGTAGAGCCGTGTCAGCAGACCCTCGGACTCGCATCGCTGTCCGCAGCTCACCCGCAAGCCTACGTCACCAGCGTAACATGACCCTCGACAACGGCGCTGCTTGCTACTACAAACGTCAAATAAACGTCAAACTCAGTAGAAGTATGTAAGTTCTTTAACTGGCCGCGTGTCCACTTAAGCTGGACGACGTCCAATATTTAAATTGTCGGTAAATATTGCTGCAGTATATAACCTGATTAGATCCTTGTTGTGTGGCGCTGCGGTGCTTCTAAGTTATAGTGCGCCTTTGTAAGGATTTTGTTGTCAATATTTATTTGATGGTTATGGGTTTTGTATTGTTGGAATTGCGGGCTATACGTATTTTGATAACTATTTTAAGCTAATTTATACTCTTATCGTTACGAAGTACTGTTTGTTAGAGTAGGTAGGTAACTTAACCTAGCTAAATTGTCTTATAATAAAAAGTTCAATATAATTTTAACCTTTACGACAGAATAAAATAGTTACACTATACCTAACTACTTATAATCATTTAAGTCAGACAGTAATTTTGGCTTCGCAATTATTTATCTTAACTTTTCAAAAGCACTAGCTATCCAGCTGTTTTGAGATTTGATTTTAAGACGCTTTGTGTCGGCGAACTAAACTGAAATACCTATTTGACGTCAATAAAATCGTTGTTTAAAATCATTTTTGGATAGCGTTCTGCCAATCAAAAGTTATGTTCAAAGCGCGGGACCCACGGGCTTCGGTGAAAGGCTGTCGCATACAAATAAAGATATTAAAAAACTGTAAAAATAAATTTGTATCAATGTGACATTTAAGAGTAGTTATGCTTAATGTGTTTAAAATATTAAAGTCTTGTAAAATTCTAAGCTAAATGTTACTACAGGTTGCTACTGAAAACTTTCAGATGAAAGCCTCCAAAAAGGTTAATTCTTCAGTCGCACAACTTGTAGTCACGGTGTCGTCAGATTTATTGATGACTACAAGACTGAAAATACAGCAGTAGGTATGTATAGAGTATAATTATATTCATTACTAAGTAACATTTTGCAAGTTAACCTTAATCTGTTTTAGTGAGGTTTCGATATTTATTTACACTCTAAGCATTTGATGATTAACGAAGTGGAAATTCTTTTCAACCAAAGGCTCACTAAAGCGCAACTTGAACTTCACCGCCAAATACATATTGGAAAAGCAATATATTTAGTAAAATTCTGAATAAACGCGCATGGAAACTATTTAGTTTGTTAAAAATTTAATAAAGTGTATTTTGCGCGTTTAGCAAAATGGTTCCACCCTTTTTAAACACTATATAACTTTAAAAATTATTTCCCAGTTCTGACGGACTGTAACTTATTCCTTTCTTAAGTTTCTGCATCAGAAATTGCGAGCATTCCTTCACTTGTAAACGAAATGTTAGTGCAGAGTAACCGATTCGAAATATGCAACGCATTTTACTAAGAGTTCAGTTACTAGGTACAAAGAACCATAGCATTGAGATTTGAGAATGAGAACTTGGGTCATGTTGCTTCAACAATATTTCGCCTATCCCTATTAACATTGTCGGATATGAATTTTTGCCATTTTCTTTTTATTTCACTAATCACTACTTAAAAGACCCTTCTTTTAGTATTAGCAACAAAAAAATATTTTCTATGGATAATTTTCAAAATAGCCACGTTAACATCGTCGGATATGTTACGACTGACAGTTAATAATGACAGAAGTTGACTCGCGACAAAGTTTGCGGGACGCGAGAGGTGCTGCCCAATGGTGTCCCGCGTGCGGTTGTGCCAGTACCGACCATGTTGCACGGGCGAACGCATGTTGCGTAATATTGAATCACTAAATTCCTTATTTATAACTTTCTTTTGTTTTATAGCGTTGATAATGTTTACTAGGTCCGCACGCGTACTAAAACTAGCTGTCAAACAATCTGAAGAACATGTTATGAATACAAACTAAAATATTGATTATGATATTATGACCATTGCCGATGAAAATGAAGACCCAGCTAATAAAAATATTTGTTTTACTATAGAATTACTTTGAAAATCATGATACAAATGATTTTACAAATAAACTAACTTCATAACTTACTTTAAATTTTAGTTAATGAAATATGTGCAAATATTCGGTTAAAATAGTAGAATGTGGCACTATCGACATAAATAATCTAACGCGAAACGATGAATAATGTCGGATGTGGTACTACCGACATATAGTCAATTGGTTTGTACACGGAACATTGTCGTACGTGGCAGATCCGACTAATCACAGTTGATTTGATACGGTTAAAAATGGCATTTCTAACTTTTTACACACTTAGTAAAAGAATAACAGTACTTTAATACCATGTCATTAAGCTCTCAAACATATATTACATGTCATAAAATTTTTGAAAACCTGGTTCCTATATTTAAAAAAATATCAACAATTCAAACTTTGCTGCGCTCTCCTGTAAAGTTGCCGATTTTCACATCCGACAATGTTAATAGGGATAGGCGATTTGATCAGTTGTCGGTACTTTAGAGCTAGCTTAGATGGATAGATTCAATTTCATAGATTGCAACTTAAGTCAGAGGTGCGTTTCTTCGCATAAAGTTATTGAATGAATGAATTATTAAAGAAATAGATTCTTTTGTAGTTTTATTATCTAACCATGAGCGTTAACCGTTCAATACCTCGTAACATTAACATGACTTGCCCCACAATATCAATAAAAACAAAAAAGGTCGCCACATTTCACAGCTTTATCCTTAAGACGATCAGTTTGATGACGACATCGTTGTTACGTCATAAGGGTGTTAGTACACCATCGACAAGCGTTGCGGTTGTGTGCCGGCGGGCGTGATAACGTGTGTGTAATCCGATAAAATATACCTATTGCCTGCCGCGATGCTCGTTATTTGTAATTACTGCTACTTATGTGTTTGTTATGTTCTCGTGTAGTGTGTTCTACGCCTTATTTTGGGGGACACAGGAACTGAGGTTTATTTGGCCTATAAGAATGGTTCGGTTAAATCACTGGGAATGGAAAAACATTTCCTTGAATAATATAATTATATCGAAGAGTTTCCATCTGAAAACTTTTGTTGAAAATAAATGAAGTAGATTTACATACATCACATTATGTCTATTTGATTTCATAAATTATTCAATTGAAGCTATATAATAATCAGCCGTTAATCGCTAAATAGGGCTGTATGAGGGATTAGGCGTTAAATTTAGATGACCATCAATCTAAGCAGTCGGTCAAGTAGGATTTGAGCTACTACCACTTAAATTATGGCTGATGCATGCACCAATGCTTAATTGAGAGATAGTATGCTTTTCTTAAAACTGATAAGTTGGCTGTTATCTTTTTAACTACGTAGCCTTTCTTTTTCTTGAAGTATATCTACAACACTGTCTTTCTCCAACCGTCTCTAAGGAACCCTGCATGTTTTGCCTGGGCTGCGGGATTGTTCGAAAGAGTTACCGAGGCCCTAGTACACAAAGGAAGGAACACCCCTCACGCTGCACCCACAGTGGGAAGGGTCATCTGATGATTTCCCACCAAAAGTGAGCCAGTGTAAAAAAGCACTAAAAAGCAAAAAAAAAATTTAGTTGCTTTTTAGCATTTTTAGTTCTCTCATGTCTGGTACCGTGATACAATGCTGAAAACCAAATCAAATTCAAACAAGCGCGAGATAATGGACAAAAATAAACACAAACAGGTTAAACTGAGATCTTCCTTTTTTTAAGTATTTTAAAAACCTGTTTACTTAGTAGTTTTGTTGTGGAAGAACACGCTGTATTAAGTTTCTTTTTGTAATTGATGGCTCATCCCACCCTACGTTTACCTACAAACCCACTAATGAATTAAAATGAGCTCAATACAATTCGCACTCCACAAAGAGCGGTCAAGACGTCGGGGCGTGGTTCAAATAATTGCTTTATAAATGTCTGTGGGTCCATCCCGAGTCCTCTCGAGTTGTCTGACCGAGACTTAAGCGTTTATCAGCCATTAATACGTCTGTTTTAACCTTTAAGATAAATATTTCTAAATCAGAAATCGGTTAATTTAATTTAAGTGTTTAGCAAGTACTTAAATCATCAATTTTATTTAAATCTGTGAACGTATACCAAACAATTTTTGGGCTTTAATATAAGTTGTATTTCCCGTAATTTCCAGAATTGGATGGAGCTTTTTGTGAGTTGGTACTTAGAAATTCACGTAGGTAATTAATTTCACAATATATTGTCGAAACAAAATGTTATTGTTTTACGTGGTCCAGTGCGGTATTCGGACTAGAATCAATCAATCAATCAACTCAGCATATTGCAGTCCACTGCCGCAGCGACCAAGCTGCGCCAGCGGTGACCGCACTCGCGAATAGAATCATCGTTATTCCTATATTTCACTCGATGTTACTGATTACGTACAGACAACAGCAGCTCACGGTACCTGAATCTGACACATTTTACCAATCAAACATTAACCTACCACTATTGTGATAAGGTTGAAAATATATTGCAGAAATTTGACAGATTGTGGTAACTTAATGTGCTGTCGTCTGTACAGACAAACAAATGAATTTTATTATCAAGATTTTATTCTGCTGATTACATTCAGACAAACAAATGAACATTATTATCAAGAGTTAAAGTAGCTTCAAAAGCTTTATAATATTCATTTAAAACTGAATAAATGATCGGCACAGTATCATTATAGTGAAATTCAGTGTTTTAATGGAATGGTTTTTATAGCAGTTGTACTACACGAAAAGACTACCTATCAAATTATTAATATTAAAATGTATTACATACATCTTCTATCTATACATATAATAAAACAGTAAAAAAATCGTGTCTGTACATTTCATATTTTTACAAAACAAAATATGTAGGGTTATTAGAAATTGAAAGAAGAGTAAGAATTCGAAAAAAAAATTTTGTCTGTTTGTATGTTTGAATGTTTGTTTGTTTGTTTGTCTGTTTGCACACGCTAACCTCAGGATCCACTGGACGGATTTAGATGAAACTTGGCAGACATATAGCTTATATATCAGAATAACATATAGGCTATATTTTTTTTGGAAATTCGCTCTTTAAGGGGGTAAAAAGGAGGGGGTAAATTTGTATGAAACTCCGTCAGTTTTGAAGCTAATTCGATTAAAATTAATATTTGGCTATTTGGTTAGAAATTAAGAATGACGCAATATTTATTTTTAGAAATTCTGCCTTAACGGGGGTGAAAAGGGGGAGGTAAGTGTCTATGAAACTCCGTCAGTTTTTAAGCTAAATCGATGAAAATTAAAGCTGTTTCTGCCTTTCGTTGTGTCACGGTGTTGCTGTTTTTCACACGGACTGCCTGCTTTATGTAGCTTTCTCGCGCGTAACTAGCTCCGATAAGTGTTCACTTTTACCGATAGATGGCGTTGTCCATACATTCTAAAA
>NWSH02000517.1:9419345-9443427 GCA_002382865.2 Heliothis virescens
GTGTCTATGAAACTCCGTCAGTTTTTAAGCTAAATCGACTGTTTCTGCCCTTCGTTTTGTGACGGTGTCGCTGTTTTTCACACGGACAGCTTTATGTAGCTTTCTCGCGCGTAACTAGCTCCGATAAGTGTTCACTTTTACCGATAGATGACGTTGTCCATACATTCTAAAAAGGCAGTCAATGCAATGCAATGGTATGGTATGATAAGTCTGAAACATCTCGAATCGTCTCGCGCAACCCGTCGTTTCCCCGGGCTCTTAGAATTCGACATCAGACGTTTAAGATCTTTCATTTTGACGACCTGTTATCGCTGGCATAAGCGACATGTTCCGCGTACGAAGTCGCGGGCAGAAGCTAGTTGTTTAATAAGTACCTACTACTAATTGGTGTGATGTTTTCGTTCCGACATTCGGATTAGGCCTATTTATTTGTGGGTTATTCATGTTTCGTAATTTTAGTTCTAGCCTGGAGTCAGTAAAGTCAAAATCATTTATTGAAAATAGGCTAATTAGATTAGCACTTTACCACGTCAAACATTACAGAGGTCAGCGACCCTTTTTCACCACTATCCAGTATCCTATAGAGATACATATACCTAGTGATACAATATAGGAATTCCTATCAGGTGGACTACAACTGTGGCGGAAAATGGTGTTGAGAGTTACTTACTACTCTGCCTGACCAGTATGACAACTAGCATGATATTTGCTCATATTTATGCAAAAATGTTCGGCCAATTACATTGTTGAATTATGTTAATCGCTTATTGTTAATACTGCTACTCGTTTTATTAGAGCAAACTGCTATTAGCCTAATCGTGGTTATCGAGGTGGCAATCTATGCATCATATATGATAATTTTGTTTAGATTGCAACTGTATTAATAATATGTAGGTTATTCTAAATGAGATAGTTATTCTACAGTCGCTGATTTCCGATTTACTGCGGAAATCAATATTCTGTCTATCCCTGGATTTGCTTACTAGTGATAGGATTTTGACATTAGCCCCATACAAGTTATGTCAAATTTCTATCTCTGGTAAGCAAATCCAGAGTTAGATAGGTTATTGGGAACGGCCGTTAGACACGCGTGTCGGAGGAGCTTCTTCCCGTACCCGGACAAAATATAGCCTATGTTACTCGGGGATAATCTAGCTATCCAACAGAGAAAACTTTTTCAAATCAGTCAAGTACTTTTTGAGCCCATTAGTTACAAACATACTTACATACCTATATATTTTTTTCTTTGTAATACATATTAGTATAGATAGATTTACCTATGTATTATTTTAAGTTATTTCTGATAAGGTCATCGTGACCCGGAGGTCATTAAACCTGCTACTCAAACGGGTCCAAAACCTACAATACAGGACTACTGTTACAAAGTGGAATGTGGTTTCAAAGTTTAAGATAGACTCTACTGTGAAACATTGAAGAAACTTTCAAAGTCAATACGTTCAGGTCAGGGTCAGTAAGGTCAGAAATGATTGTTTAACCATGACCGTCATTATCAAAATAGTAACTATAACTAGTCTCACCAAGGAGTACCGGATTGCCCGGGTAACTGGGTTGTGGACGTCAGATAGGCATTCACCCCATATAAACCACTGGTTCTCAGCTGCATATGGTTAGAATGGAAGTCGACCCCAACATAGCTGGGACAAAGCTAGGAAGATGTAGGCCATTATCAAAATTAAAGTTGTCAAATTTGAAACACATTAAGGGTATTTAAAAAAAGCAAAACTTTTTCTTCTAGAAATAAACACAGGATGAGTTCAATACAAGTACTGCAATACACTTAGGTACTATGTTTCTTTCCAATCCTAATTATGTTAAATTTTTAATTATGCGTTACTATGAATAACTATTTATGTATACTATAGGCTCCAGTTAAGCTAGTTACAAAGAGCTATAAGTCGCGAGTATTTAGTTAGCTGTGGTCGGCTTCTATTCGAGCTCCGTTTAAAACCATTAAGCTCCTCGCCGTATCTTTTACTCTGACCAAATTGCTACTATCTACTGTTTGGAAACTGTTGAGTAATTTATTACCATATTTGAGCGATGCGAATATTTGAGGCAATACCAAATATTGAATCGTGAGTTTCAGAAAAAATAAGAATTACAGAATGTACAATTTTTCAGTGTTTCTCTTTTTTCCATGGGATTTAGACACGGTAAATTTTCTTTTGTCTGAAAAGTCTAGTCTACGATATCTAATATTCCGTAGAGGAACGGTTTCCTATTAACCATGCATAATTTCATCTAATCGTGACATGCTTTGTGAGGCCAGCTTGTAATATGAGTGGTGACCGTTGCCATTTCTCCGCCGGCGCCCGCGCTTTGAGTCACAGCTTCAATTTCAAACGTTTGATGTGTTTAATTACTTTGTTTGTTCTTGTTCAGCCTCCAATGCTTGCTGCGGTCGCCCTAAGTCGAAAACGCTTCCAAAACTGTTAGCATTCGCAAATTAAATGTTACCCACGTCAAAGTGAGTGAATAGTTTTATGCTTACAACGAAATAATTAAAGCTCGGCTATTGAAGAGGTAAGTGTCAGATGCCGATTTTAGGTTGATTGATCGGTAATCAGACTATGGCCTTTGTCTTAGAGCTGAAATGAGATACCTTTAATAGAGGCACTTTGTTAAAAGCTTTGTTGATTTCGTTGTACTTTGAAATAAAATGACCTACAAAGCTGTAACTAGATTGATAGACTAAGCCCTTATTGGCACATGACGCTTTAATATTAAATTTAATGATCTGCCGGCGGGGAAAGTCAAGAAATGTTATCGCAAGTACTTACAAAATCTCCAAGTCGAGTGTTTCGTGTGGTCTTTTGACATTCGTGTGGCTGACTCGCTCCAACTTTCAGATAACTTCTACCGCACTATGTATTCGAACTATTTGTTTGACATTTAGGAAGTACATTTATCAGTTATTTAGTAAATAATCACTGAAACGGTTAATTTTAAAGTAACGCTAGGGTCGGGTGTTCCACAAGGACGAGCCTTGGGTCCACAATATATCTTGTGGGCAGGCAACCGCGATTTGACTGACGGCGCACTCTGAAAGGACATTTATCAGTCTCACTAGCGGGTTACACTAAACCAAACAACAATGAATTCTCATTGACAAATTATCTTGGCATTTCTTGCTCTACGGTCCTTTCTTTTGACTAATAGACTTAAGACTTACGTGAGGGTAGGTAGACGAAGGCGAGGTTGCGGCTTCTTTATACCATGTGCAAATTACGAGACTACACGTCGCGCATAATAATAACACAGCCAGAGCCAAGTCACAGGCATACCTATATGTTTGCTCTTATTTAATAATTTCTTATACTTAAACAAGCTTCATACATAAAATATCAGCCAGCAGCCCGCAAAAACATTTAATTCGCCAACTCTAAGTGGCTAACACGGCGGTGTAATGTGAGGAGGCGACAGGAGGACGTCCCGGTCCGTCGCGACGGTCTCCCACTAACCGGACCTTAGCCGCATTCGTTGAATGTAAGCCACTTATGAAAATTAATGTAAAGCGAGGATAAACCAAAGCCTATTTTCTGCGCGAAGTAAAGCGGGCGGTTACAAATTGCTTTGGGCAAAGCGTAAATTTTAATTTTATCTCTAATACCCAAATGAGTACCGTGACTCGACATAATAAATGTACTCTTCCCACGTTAGCTGCGGTCGATTCGTGTGCCGCGCTCTGTCTGCACAACGCGTTAACACATAGCCCGCTGGTGAATCACATGCCGAATCGCCTACTGTGCCCATAATTATGTGAAACACTTGGATTTGTGTGCGGTGTGAGCAGAAAGCTAAGCGGTTTATGTGTTACGATTATCTAATAATATGGTTTATGGAGAAAAAGTTGGGCTACGACTGGTCGCATATTCATCAGATTGTAGTTTACCATAGGTGTAATATTGTTTTAATGCAAATGTTAAGGTGGAAAATAATAATCTACCGAAGGTAATCTGTACGTTTCAATCTAGTCATCGAAAATAATAAAGGACAACCCCACAATAATTAATTGGTAGAAACTAAATAAAAGGAACTAAATAGATGTTAGTGAAGATGTTTATATTTGTTGGTGTAAAGCATCATTGGCATGTTTTGATCTCGTTATCAGCGGCAGCACGGTTCGCTCCACTCAGGTGAGGCCACCTGTTTTCATCCTTTTGTGCGCCTCGGTGATAATGGCATGTTCGCAGTGTTTGCTCCACTGCACCCAGACCAGGCTTTCGTAACAATTATAACATTTAGTGCCAATAGTGGAAACTTTAAGACAATTTCTGACATTTAAGGGTAAGTAGTAGGAGGGAAAATCCCAAGTTTTCTAGTTGAAGAAAGTTATTATTTTTGTGTTAAAGTAAAGGCTTTGTTCAAATAACCTTTTGAAAGAAGAACTTTAAAATAAATATTAAGAATAAGAAATTCATTAGAGCATTTGTGAAAGCAAATATTTTTACAGGAACAAAAAAGTTTTGTTTTTGATTTTTAAAAGGCAAGGGATACGGGAAAGTTCATTGCTGGTTTGCTTCATAATTGGTCGAAATAAAAACGTACATACCACACGTCGCGGTAACAATGTAAACGTAATTTAAATAAGCGTTGGAATCGCCGCGATCCGCACGCTCGCTTCACCGATCAGAGTGCCAGTCACGGCGGGACAGTTTATTTCAACTTCTCAACTTGTTCCGCGCCTTCGAATGGGGCATAATTTTCATAAGAAACGCGCCGCTGCGCCCCGACACAAAAATTAGATTCATCAGCCTTCCAGGCACATTTGGCTCGAAACATTCTCCTAGCTACCAATTCGATTCGAGTTCGTAACGAGCGCGTGAACAATGTGATGTTAACTTTTGTTACTTTGCATTTTGCTTTGTAAGTATTAATGTTGGGACTGTTAACTCTAGAGTGTAGGTACGCATCACAATCATATGTTATGCAAATGATCCCTTATGAAGGGCTCATGCAGATGATTGAGTTTTGGTTGGTTGGATAAAAGTATTAGCGAGACTTTCGGATGAAATGTGAGGTGGAGGTGCTTACATCATTTTGGCTCAAATTATTTTGGCGAATTAGTTTCCATTTCAGGTATCAGGTATGTACTTAACCTGATAGATGGTTTTAGCCAATTTTATTCATAATAACCATTTTTAGAACCTTCGCAATAAAATGTGATGTGTCGTGTCTCAACCGAGAGTTGCCATTCCTTCCGTATCTCAAATTTATACCAACATCGCACTCTTAAATTGCGATTATATGGTATAACCATAAACCTCTCAAGCTTCTTTATGTCGGAATAATTTGCAGTCTGCATATTTTATTTCAGCAATATTTCCTCGAATATCTGGAGTGCGCGAACCGCTAAAACAGTTTCATCAACGCTTAATATCGGTAATGTATGACGATCGTTTGTATAATTTTTTATTGCTCGTATTCTTTGAGAACTTTTTTCATTTTTACTTCGGTTGTATATGGGAACAATGCCGAGCAATATTTTTATAATCTCTTTTCTTTGTTTGCTTTATATATGAATGGTACATTATGTTTAGCTTTATCTTTTCTAAACTTTTTTAAGAAGTATTTTTCTAAAACCAGGCATCGAGAGACAAAAAGGTACACATAAAAGTCAAGGTTAGTTATTCACGTTAATTTAGTTGCGGAAACTTTAATCCGTCGAAGTTTTTCCAACAAATAATTTAAATAAGCAAATCACGGGGCGAGACATTGAATACAACGCGGCGTTCGGGACGCAAACATAATTTACTTATCTCACGCGAGACCAGAAAGTTTCGTTCAAACAAATAATATAGGTTTCCATCGGTGCGGGGAGCACCTGGGCGGCACTACGATCGGTGTGTCCCCAGGGAAATAAAAACTTTGTCGCACGTCGCTTGTCCTAAAGCCTTCTTACTGTCTCCCTGCTCCGCGACACGTTCACCGATTTGCTACCGACCTACAGTTTATAGCTTTGATTCTCAACGACACACTACGTTTACGATATTGTTTCGCATTACTGCTGCGTAAAGTGACGAGTAAAACTTTAGCGGAATACAACGACGAATTCAATATCCCAAACTTAATTGCTATCTTATTCACGGAAGTGGATACAATCAGATACAGCACAACTTTTGTTATTCAAATTAAGTTAACTAAGCTGTTATATAAGTACGTTTCCGTGAATGTGTGAAAGAATTAACGTCTGCAATCTTAGATTCTAAAGTCGGAAATTCTCGGAATGACTTCGCTAATATTACTAGTGTTGAAAGTTTCCGACGTCCCGAGTTCGATAACTGCCAGGATCTCAGCAGGAATTTTTAAATTAATTCAAAGGAAAAATAAAATTAACGAAGTTCGCGTAGATTAAATTATATCCGTCGTAATTTGTGTCAAGAAAGTTGGGATGTTGATTGTGGCATCAACTTCTTTTTTACCCATAAAGTAGTAAGTTTCGTAACCAATAAAATTTTATTAAAATAAAAAGAGAATATCGTTATCAATTTTCCCTGCTACGTCAAACGCTCATAAAAATGAGAGCGGTATCGAAAAACTTTGCTTAGCACAATTTCCCAAAGGTTTACAATATATGCTTACATGTGTATATTGTAAATATAAGTTATATTATACACCTACGTATCACCATACACATGTACTCTTAACTCGAGACAGATCTATGAACTTTAGTTTTGTCTCCCTTTCGCTCCAAAGAATCTATAAAATCTTTGAATAAACATTTGCCTTCTTTGCCCTTTTGCACTCGTAAAAGGGGTCTGTGAAACTCGCCTAAACTTATTTAAACTTTTACCCTAGGAAATCCTTTTCACAGGCACTTTAAATGTAGAATAGAATATGTATTAGAGAATAGAAAAAGGTTACACGGAATTGTGTTTTTTTTTTCAATAAACATTTCATTATTTTATCGGATTCAATTATTTAAAAGTTGGGTAAGTGTACAAGGTGTGTTATGAACTAAGTTTGTCTTCAGTATCACGGTTGATCTATAAGCTTGTTTACAGCCCAGCAAGTAGTTGGTAAAGATATATTGATAAGGGTTAACATAAACACTCTCCAATAACGTCTATCGTGTAGATCAGCTTTTCAGTTTTCAAAGGGACGAAGTTAAAGTTCGCCCCGAGGTATTTCTCGGATCATCAAGACGGTTTTCCAATTTTAACTTTGCTTTAACCAAGCAGCGGTAGCGATTTTCGAATTATCTTCCCGCTTTGGCGGGCTCATCAAAATCTGTTTATCTTTCAAAGCTTCTGTCTACGGAGGTTGCTACTTTTACTTTTTTTATTCGGGATATTACATTTTACTTTTACACTTTAGCAGCATGGTTTATTAGCTGCTTATTTTTTGTGCTTGTTTAACTTTTAAGGGTTAGGATAAGTATCTAATGTTAAAATTCTTCTTGCGATTGTATGTACAGGTTTACTCTACATTATTAAATTGAATGTATGTTTATAATATGCGCTTGCTAAACTAATTAATGATGTGTTGCTTTGCTCTTGAACTTATTCTTATCTAATTGTATTGATAAATCGGGGAACAATTTCTTAATAAAAGAAATATAATTGTCCATTGACCAATAACTGGGTTGCATTAAGATTACAATAAACAAATACATTATGTATTATATGTTTTTGTATATATTCCTACAGTTGTTGTAACATTGGTTCAAATGCATCCCTACCCTCCCAAGAAATACGCTGTGCGTTTAATTATCCATGAAGTTGGATTTCAAATTCACACACAGTATATTTCTATTCATATGACAGGTATTTCCTTTTCCTTTGAATTTACTTATATTGTTATTGTTTCCTGCAGTTTAGTTGCAAGCAAACGAAGCATTTGTTTATTTTAAGATGCGTGAATAATGTGTGACTAGATATATCTAGGTATACCTACAGTTTCTATTTTTCAGTTAAGTAAAAAAAAAATATTTAACAAAAAAAGATTGCATTCTAAATTATTATGAGTACTTATGTAGATTTCAGTTGTAAGTGTTAATGATTATTTAAAACAAATGATAAATCCTTTACAAAAGAATCTTCCTTTTTGAAGGTCGACTAAAACGAACATCTTTCTAAATAACCTTTCACGACACCTGTTCGAGAACAAAGTTCTTACGAATTCAAGTAACAATTCTCAAAATAAACGGGAAACCAAATCCTAACAAAGGTTTATTCGGTAGCAGTACCGTAATTCAACATTGCTGAAAACATGCAAATCACAGGAAATTGTCCAAGAGCCACGCGGAAGTGAATTGTTTTAAATCTAAGATTTATTCATTAAACGACTCCACTCGCAAACAATAGAGAATAAACATGAGACGTAATAAATTCTAGTTGGTTGCTTGCAACGTGAATTTGGTTTAGTTCATCGTAATGGAAGGAATAGATAATAAATAAAACAGGTATACATACATACGTACATAAGAATGAATATATCATAATGCAGGAAAATCTTAAACAATCCAAATAGGCTCTAAAAGACAGCCCAGGTATTGATGGGACTTAACATAACATAAAGACTTTCAAAAGTAAGCTACTTTAAGCCATAGTGGCCACAAGACACATACTGAACGAAAGCAATGATGAAACTCGAAGTTTGAAATGGTCTTCTCTAACAGTTTTTACTATAATGGGGGTCCTAATAAAAATTCTAATTTATGTCACCCAAGAAACTAACATTCGTTGCTCTTTATTCATCTTCTAATAGGTTTCATAGAAAAGTGGTAGCACCGGTAAAAGCTACGTAATGCAAAGCCAAAAATAAATCACATAAGAACACTTCTAAAAATAATCAATCGATAAATCTAAAACTTTGTTAAAGGTAGATTAAAAATCAATGCATGTTGTATGGTGTAAGTTAGATCCGTGTGTCATTGTTTAGAGATCTCGGGAACGTCGCCGGAGTCAATATGCGGAACATTTCCTATTACACGCCCACTTCTTTCCGTGAACGAATCTGATCTTTATAGAGTGGTTGGTACGAAAACGAAGTTGGTAATAAACGATTAACGTAATAAACGACGAACGTGGTATTAGATTTTCTGAGAAATAATACTTTAGTTGTAAATAATAAGTATGGTATACATAACATGAACAGAAGCTGATTTTAAAGGTTCCAGGTTTTTAAATTTCATGTGATGTGCAAAAAAGCAAACGAATTTTACAATATTCTCTGAAAACATGAAGTTGATTGGCAGGACGCAAAAAATGGAAGTCCTTGATAGTGCTTTCACTGCTGGACTCAACATCATAATTAAGTTTTGATTTGATAGAATGGATTGGATTCAGTAAAACAATCAAAAGCAAAAAAATATTACAACTCTGTTTGTTTCTACATCTTTTCTTTGTCAGTAGATATGCATGTCATGCTAATAAGAGGTGGTGGTTATGTTTGTGTAATCGAACAACGTAATTCTTAACGCGGTATCAACCCCTCTATGTGGATCTGGCCATATTTTTATTCCAACACAATTTGTAATGGAAGCGACACGCGGAGACAAGAGAGCAAGGCAGGGGCGGGGGTGAAGGGGCGGGTGGTGGCGAAATTACTTGCAAATTCCATTTACAAAGTCGGCGGCCAGGCGTCAAAAGAAGCTGGTGGCTTGTCTCCTTCGAAAGCTGACTAGTTACCTAGATTGTGGTCTGTTCATGACTATTATATTTACGCAGTACAATGTAGTGTTCCACGTCTTCTTTAGTACCTTATGAAATATACTGTCTCATTTCAAGAGACATAATTCTGTTAAATCTATGTTTCGGGGCGACAAGGACTTGTTCATTCTGGTGGGACAGTAATTCATTTTTGTTGTTTGATTCGTTTGTCAAAAAATTTATATAGTAGAACTTATAAGGGTATTCTGATATGTTGATATTCACACCTCAGTGGGTCATCGTTTACACTTTGTAGCGTTGAGTCACAAAGAATTTCTGAAAGTTCAGTGTCAAAAGGTGTTCAAAGGAAAAAACACAGACAGTGCTCCAAAAAAACTGTTCTGAAATTAATTTGAAGTTACAAAAAAGTTTAAACTAATAGCCGTCAAATCCAGTACGAAACATGACCTGAAGTTTCCTGTTTTCCATGTTTGTGGCATGATTACCAATGGCGGTCGGGTGGTAAGGATCCACCGATTGGTATGTAAGTTACGAGGCGTTACGGCGAACTTAGCTCATTACCAGTGGTACGCCGCTAGAATGACAATGGCGGGAATTTTTACTTCATTCTCGTCCACGCTTATTAGGTGCTTCGAGACGCGTAGTGGCAAGAGACTCGACTCTTGCAACTGCCATATTGAATTTTTCGTCTTAGCATTAGACCAGTGCGCTTTGTTCTTGTTTCAGCTTAAGAAGTAACCGACCTCGGCTTGGTGTCACGTAGCCGGCGTTTCTGCAACACGTTGTGGGCCAGTGACGTCACATACACTGACATAATAGTATTTTCATAGCGTGTGGTGGCAGCGCAGAGGGTTATTCCCACAGCACGTTACCGTTTATCTCTGTTTATGTCAAACAGAATTAGAACGCCTTAAAGCATACTTAGAATTTTATGAAGGTCGTCTTTTCGGTAGTCCAATTGTAATTCGAAGCAGAATTAAAAAAATGAATATGCGAGATAGCAATCGTTTTCTTGTTAACGTTTGTGCATTTTTGTGGGACAATGGCTCTTCGTGGAAATTAATAAACGTGAATAGGTACGGAGAGGGAAATAACAAAGTACCTACCGTGTAAATGGTGTGTTAAAAATAAAAACACTCCGAACTTGTAACACTCGCTCCCAGAAAGCGTGGCTGTACAATCGTCTTCGTTCCCCAACACTTAGATGGAACCATCGTTATTGGCAGTATCTATTCCAAGACTTGTCACAAACCTTTGGCCTATGAATAATTTACACGACCGCCGCGACCGCAAAGTGTTTATTGTGATAGCGCGTCTGGCTTCACAACCGCAGTCTCATGTGAAATAAAACACCTAGATTTTTCCTCTCAATCTCTCGAGGTACGTCTACGGAAACACTCCGAACGAAAAAGATCGTAAGTCCTTCTAAGTCACTTCCGAAAATGAATTATATTTAGCAGGAAGTAAGTCCGACTGTGTGTACTTTGCTAAATCGTTTTCGGGTCGCCGTTTTCTGGATGAAGTCGAGAGTGTAAGGAGTTGTGCCGACGGATTAGGATAACGCATTTAGCGTCGAATGCTGTGGGAATAAGGTTGATAATTATTTGCGGTTGGCAGACACGCTTGCCGTGAGAGCCGGAATCGAGGGAAGGTGGCAGTAAATAACAAGCGAGATCGGATTATTTCGATAAGATCGTAAAATGAAACAAGGCGCGCCTCGGCGGGACGTTTTCTTTTTGAATATGTTACACGTTAGTTACATTGCCCACGTACGGATGTAAAATGTGAAAGTTTGACTTCGCTCATTTTCTCGTGTCTTACAGTTGCGCTTTTGGCACTGAATATATTTCTGATATTAGATTTGGGTTGGAGTTATAGCCGTGGGTCTATTTTATTTTATGGTGCAAGTGCCAAGATGTGTGTTTTAATCAGCTTAGAATTTGAGATTCTTGAAAAGTACGGTGCAAATAACTTTCATTTAAAAAGGCATTCTAAGTCCAACGTTTGAAGTTAAGCATTTTTCTTTGGTAACAAGATAGCTGGAAATTTTAAAATAGTCGTTTGTTACAAGCGGAATGTGCAGTACGTAGACAGCGGTGCGAGCGCGGCCGTGCATTGTGTGGCGGCGCGGGGCAGCGCGGGGCAGCGCCGGGCATGTGGAAGCACGCGCGGTGGGTCAGGAGCGTCCGGGTGCAATCTTATTTTTCCGGGCGGCTCGCTGGCTCTCTGCCGGCGGCTTATTGCCTACGTGCCAGCGGGCCGGTCGCGCGCCCGTCATATTATTCTATCGAGCGGCTATCGGTTGCGCCCACACGACCGATATTAGTATACCCGACGCTGCCTTCTCCAGATATTGCTCTGGATCGTAAATAAAACTGCCACCGCGGTAAACCACCCGCGCTCGGTGCGAAAGCTCCACTTATCACCTTAAGAAGACTCGGGTGGAGTACGCCGGCGGAAGGATATTATTGATATTTTCATAATTTCAGATTTATATTCAAGATTTGAATACGAAAGTCTGTTCATAAAGTATTAACTCGTAGCAGACGTGTAAAAAAGATCAGTGGGACGTTATTGGATTTAGAAATCTGTACATGCAGCATTTGTATTATTTCTTGCGATCAAATATGTAAGTAAGAAAGGACACCTCCACATTTATGACGAAACTTGTTTATCACAATTACGCAAACAATAACGTAATAAGGGCGGCCGCAGCCGGCGTTATTGTCGCCAGCGAATGTCACCGCGGAGAGTTGTCGGAAAAAGTGAAAGTTTTTATCTGTGCGCGGTCCCCGGCCGCCCGTTCTCATTTCCACGGAGCCGCTCTTGATCGCAATCGCCCGCTGCAGGGTTGAGCTGTGTACACTTAACCATCGGATAATTGCTGATCAGCAGATACCTCGCTTACACCAACACAAACATAATATCGATTTATTGTTAGTTTGCTTTTTGATTTCGTTGAATTAGGGTTTTACCTGGGCGAAACCTTTAAGTTATTATCGATTTCGTAGTTTTATTAATAACTACACAGTTTAATCTAGTACAATATAGTAACTTATAAACACTTGTAGGTATAATAATATGAATTAAGCGGACTTGATTATAAAGCTTGTTTCAAAATTAAAAAATAACAAAAGAGGATTGATAACACCAGCGAATTAAGATAATAAGCAACCCTATTTGCTAAGACAGGACAAAGAAAAAAGGTGTACACCCAGGGGGGAAATACGTCAAAAAATTATGTGAACCAGTGGATATGGCATGACGGTGAGAATGACGTCACCGCTTTGTGAACCTCGGTAGTGCAGTCTCGGGGTCGAATGCAGTCGCGTATCTCACTTTGACGCCTCCAGGGACATCTGTAGCGTCTCATTTGAGTTTCGTATTTTCTAAGTTTTCTGTATGAGATACTGCTGTGAGTTTAGTTTCTTTTGGCTCCTCTATTTGTGTTTTTATTTCAATTTATTTTCTTTTGAGATAATCCTATTCAAATTGTTGAAATTATATTTTTATTTTATGGTTTTCGTTAATGTAGCAAACTGTTGAAAATAAATAGCTTTAGCCATTCGTTTCATTAGCCAGTAACTTTTCATTATAAAGAATTAAGCGGGTACATAATAACATATCGTCTTAAAACATGTAGAATATACAAATAAGGATGTAAACCTTCGATGTCGCATAAAACTTGGCAGTAAAATATAAATCGCTCCACAGATAACGTGAGTACAATGAGTTGCCAATATTTTTCATTCTCTTAAGAGTGCGACATATTTCACGGAACCTCTGCGTACCCCATATTTCATACAGAGTGGGTAACTATATTCATACTCGAAGGAATAGGTGAGAGTACGAACTTTCTTTTATTTTAGGCCGTTAAATTTTACTACATAAACTTGGTGTTAGAATTATGTATTTGATTTTAGATATGTGTGATCTATGTTTATAAATTGTTAAATTTAGCTATATGAAACTTTTATTTTCACAGTGCCATACATGTGGCTCTGTCCTAATACATTGAAATTGACATATTTAATCCATCACACGTGGAAAATACACTTCAGGTAAGTTTTAATAGTGAGGCATTAAGGATACCTATCGATACCCTGGTAAAGGTTAAGTTAAGACTAATTATGCTAAATACAGAAGTAAGCTAACACAAAAGTTCATTTCTGAACAAAAATGAATACGAAAAGTAGATACAATTACATATTTTTCACTCACTATTAAAACCTGAGTGTATTTTTATTTCTTTTTGTAGTATGAAGGCATAATGTAACCATTTTGAATATTAAAATGGCATACGTGTGGCTAGGTACGCGACTGTTTCTTTGGCCTATTATATAAATGGCGGACACAGTCTTAGATGTCTGAAATGGCTATCCATTTATATTCGGTGTACACGTACTTCTGATTGGACAGCATGTCAGTATGGCCACCTTGTGTTCGCCGAACCTTCGCATTGTCTTAGCAAACCGATGTGTTTGAGACGCCACGGGAGAGCTTCTATGAAATTGGAATGGATTGGAACGCGTAATGTCGTATCCTGATTTGGAATATCGTACAAAGACCTGAAACAGCCCTACATTATTTACAGAACAAACAATGTAACTTACATAAAATTTCGAATAAGCCCTCTGTGGTAACGTTATATACTAGAGGTAACCACATTAAAAAAAACTTTTTACTCCACTGCATATAAACTCTGCTGTTTTGATCTTTGAAACTCGTTTGAAGAGAGGCAGAAACGCTTATTCAGAGAACAATCATTAGCATACAACTTATTTCCTCACAAAAAATATACACAGCCAGCACAACAACGAAAATACACAAAAAATGTAAACCATCTTATTCCATTACTATTCCGGCTTCCGAAGTAGAAAGAAGGCTGATTCAATTTTATTAGCGCATCGCGTTAGTGGTTTCGGCTTGTCGGCACGGGCCCCTAATAAAATGAGGCGAGGTAACGGCGTGTTTGCGCCGCGCGGAGAGATGATAGATACGGCACGGTCCGGGCCGCGCCGCCCGAGCCCCGCCGGTCTTATAAACTAGCGTACACACCACACCTACTAAACAGACTGAAAAACTGAATTTATGTAGTGTTTGAGCTATGAGCTGTGAACTGAGAATCAACTGTTTTTTTTTTAAGGTAAATGGTGTTTGTTCGGAGTTTCAATGAGTATTACATTTAAAATATCAGACATGATGCCAACGTTTTTAAAAGTACCTGCTACTACTTCTTTTAGTCATAGTCTCAACAGTAAATTAATTCGTTCCTAAATAATGTAAAACTGGAATTTATTAATAAGATAGCCCTCTAATTTTTAACACTTCACCTTCTTTTCCAATAAAAGAAAAAGCTGCAAAAACAGTATAGTTACTTAGAAAATCATTAATTAATTAATTAGCTAAGAACATCCACGAAAGCTTCCGTTTCTCTGTAGAAGCGAGTAAAACTAGTACAAAAACCTCGTAATTCATAGCGTTGTTGTTTATAAATCAACAGTTTAATATTATTAAGCGGCTACGCCTAGTAAGCTTAAAAACTTTCCAGTTTTAATTCGCCCGTGAGAGATTTTAATTTAGCGAGAAACTGTTTCCTCCAACTTGTTGTAATGTATTCATATATTAACAAAATACTGACATCCAGCCCGTCGGGGCGCATTTTCCGAACAGCACTATGAATACTCGGGTTTTAATACAGCTTTTATTTTTTGATTAAAATTTTTGAAGGCCATTTTCTAGCTGCTGTATTCAGAAATTATCAGACAAGTTGAAATACAATGACGTCTGAACTCCACTAAAACAATGCCATCTGATCTTTCGATTGTAAATTAAAACAAAACGACAATACTTACTGCGAAGTGCAAAATTTATTGCAAGGGACAATAAATCGTTATTCGTTTCAAATATTTTAAGAACAAGGGTTTGCAAATTTGCGTTCTCCAGTCGACGGTAGAGCGAGAGAGCATTACTTTGCAATGCAGTGACATTTTTCTTTATGAACCTCCCGTGCTGTTTTTATTAATTCTTGCTACCCGGTACCAAATAAAAGCTTTAAAGAAAATGTTTTCATAATTTAAACCAGTTTATATTCAGATTTATTTTCGCCTTCACGACACGTCGTATTGTTAGTACGTTATTCCCCGAAATATTCTTCAACTAAATAATTATATAAGTTTTACTTTTTTTTCTACTCACATTTTCTCCTTTCTATTGTTTAGAGATTTCCTTCGTTATTAAAGTTATGGGCGCATTTGCTTACCTATATATTACATGTCGATATGATCATTGCCTTGTACGCTTACTCCATTTATTAACTTATTTCTAATTCATTGCAACTTATTTACAGTAAGAGCAAAGCATTTGATGTTGTATAATAATATTATTCTGCAAATACCGGCGCCACAAGCCGTTGTAATTATGGCAAATGACCCTCAGGATAGTTTAGGGGCTGCGGCGGTTTACGAAAGGTTCATTCTTGTAATGGATATAAGGTATAAGGATAGGAGAACATGGCATTTTTGTACACGTGTGAAATATTGTACACAGTTCTGTAGAAACATTAATGTTTTGTAAACCTAAATTTGGAATTAATTTGGTGATCCCTCTCGCTGTGGGTGCAACGAGTTCTGATACTTTTTACCCGACTAGGGCGAAGCGAAAAGGAGGGTTATTTTACTGACTAAATACACCATAAGGGAGTTTCAGACTCTTACTCATGTTCCTCCTGGAGCCCTTAGTGTACCAGGTCTGCGGTAATTCTTTCGAACATTGCACTATGTCTGAATAGTCACCCTTGACAAATTTCAGTTATATAATAATTAGAATTTAGTTTGTTTGTGACAAAACCTGTTGCAACAAACATTTATGAGGTAAATGAACGCTATTAAACACGTATAATTATATATAAAAACGCTTTGTTTTATGAAAAATAAAATTTCAGCAGATACAAAGGGACGTTATTGCATCGTTACACCAATTTTATTATTATATCTTTTGGAAGCTAATCAATTTGCATCTGTATACGTGTCAGACTTAATGACCGAAAAAGCCCATTGAATGAAAAAACCGCTCCGAAATCGTTGTTATATGAATGAGGGTCATGAACCTAAATTCAATTTGTGATATATTTGTACGGACCTGCGTAATTTTATGTTTTTAGCTACACTTTGCTTGTTGTAATATGTTGTACTACATACGCTAACAAAGTCGAGATAGGAAGACATGTCTTATATGCTTAGATGTTATGAATATTGGGTTAGTGAAGTATAACATTCTTGTAAATGTGCGTAGTCTACTAAAATGTGCATATTCCAGGGCCGTATTCAATGAAACTTTTACCATCTGCCATGTGTCCAAACTGTGTAAATAGTATAGTATTATTAAGGTCAACAACTTCAAACTATATTCATTATAACAATCAAGTTCTATGATATAAATCTGCAAAACAGGGAATCTCACATTATGACACACGTATTTATAACTAGCTTCCGCCAGCGGTTTCACCCGTGGCCCGTGGGAACTACTCGGCGCACCCGGATAAAGAGTAGCCTATAGCCTTCCTCGATAAGTGGGCTATCTAATACTGCAAGAATTTTTCAAATCGGACCAGTGGTTCCTGAGATTAGCGTGTTCAAACAAACAAACATACTAACAAACTCTTCAGCTTTATAATATTTATATTCGTATTTATAACATTAAGATTTTAAAATCTGTTTCATTCTAGAAGCCGCAATAGCTTAATTCAAACTTATTTATACAAAAATAAATATTGACAGTATTCACAAATTAGTGTTATGAAATTTGTTAAAAGTTGTGAATTCTTGTGATTGAGTTTAGCAGGATATTGTTGGTTGATTCGGTTTGATTGTTGGAGCAATTTACTCGTTCGATGCCAAGAGGATGATTAGAAAATTGATTAGACCGCGAAGTTTGGTAGCAATTTCGTAATGCCCAGATTAGTTGTGTTGGGTTTTTCGTAAAGGTCGCGTTTAATTTGGTTGTTCAGGTCAAAGCAAGAATAAAATTACCTTTGTATTGGTGTGCTATCTGGGCTTTAAATCCGTTTATAATCAAAATTATAATGGTTTTGCTAATTGGATAAAACTGTAAAAATATGCAACTTCTTTTTCTTGAAATTGAAAGGCTACTTGTGTATTGTCACTTAACATTGTGATACATATTTGGATACAGTCAAAGAGTTTGTTTGCTGAACGCACTAATCTCAGGAACGACTTGCCCAATTAGAAAAAATATTTCAGTATAATATAGCCCATTTACCAAGTTTAGCTATCTAGATTTAGATATGACTATATTGATTTTTCCATACCTCGATCTTCAAAGTACTATATTCCAAAACAAATGAACAGTTTATACGTTTTCTTTAATTATTACTGAGTACCAAAATATTATAACTACGGTCCAGTTCCAGTTCTCAAGTTATAACTTAGTGTCGAACTACTACTTGGCCGTAACTTCCACATCTTATTTATATAAATGTTCTATTTTAATTAAGTTTTCCACCGACTTAACTTTGAATATTAACTAGTTCTTTCGCTCTGTTTTTCTTGAGTTGCATTCAGCCAATAAAGTTAATTCATATGAATTCAAAATGTTATGAATTTTTCCATCTGTTTGTTTGTTTATCGCTGTGTTTATATAAAAGGGTTTATGAAGATTCTTCTTATAATGTCTATAGTATTCGTAGTAAAGTGTGATTTGCTGTTGACAACTATCAGAATATTTCATCTACTTTAGCTATTTTACAGCGCATAAATCTGCGCTGGTATTATAATATCTGAAATACTATGAATTGGCAAAATCATAGCCAAGACGTTAGTTGTGGAAAGTACGTAGATTCAAGTATGATCACTTAAAAATATAAAGAAAAACAATAAAGCTTGTAGGATATAAAGATACTTCTCATTTCGCAGGTAATTCAAAGTACGCAGATCAATATCATAAATTCCCCTGATTTATTGCTTTATATAAACGTATTAAATTCAAGAGCGACGATAGTTGTAAAATTACTGAGGTATAACGTTCCCCTAACTCGTCTCGACAGAAATAATACCGAGTGCCGACTGCCGAGGCCGAAGACGAATTGATTCGACAACTTAATGACTCATTCAAGAAGTCATAAAGTCGGCGGCATCTCACTGCTTAATATACCGGCGTTGCAAGAAACAATTAGACAAGCGGCACAATCATCCTACGTAGTGGGGAGGAGTTGCTCGGTACAAATGGAGGTGGCATTATTTGGCAAGCATATAAAGCTCCGAATACGATAATATGAAGTGTAGACGTTTTGTGATTGAAATGATTCTGCATTCACAAAACTTTGAACGCTGCTGTTAACAAACGGCTACCACTACGCCGTAGTAACTACGGCGTAGTCTTTCCTGCTGCTACGATGGGCTACGCTCCTTAAGCAGTTATACTTTGTTTTTATAATAATATCATAGTTTTCTAGTAAGCGAATTTTAGCTCCTTTTTTGTACCAGTCTTTGACAATTTTTAGATTTAGTGACACCTATTGCCAAACTGAGGTATAATCGAAATATAGCCAGAAAGATGGAAATGGTATTGTTTAATTAGTCAGTTGAAAAAAAAAACTCTTAATAAAAAAACCGCCTTATTAATCTTCTTAACTCGTGGTACGGTGGCAACGTGTCGAATGGCGTGTAATACTGCCAGCATAAATCGTGGAGACACGGTGACGAGAAGGCGCACTTACACGCGGAATGAGACACATATACGCTGTGCGCCTCGCGAGCGCTAAAATTTCCTTTTAATTGTCCCGCCGTGAATGAACGACATCCCCCTGTTACCTAATATGGATAGGTGTTGCCATTCGTATAATTCTATTTAGGGGTACACTGTTTTATGTGATCGTTTTGGGTTAATTTATTTTATAATTTTTTACTTTGTAAATATTTGATTAGTATGCGTGCATCCGTAATGTATACTTATTTTTGGTGTTGAATAGATACTTTTGGTAGTTGGGATTCAGAAATTAATTTGTTAAATTTAGGTAGATGTAGTTCGGTATAAAGATAAAAATTGGAGCCAGGTTTCATAGTTTTATCTGAGTACATGTGATGTAATGGCGGGAATAAATTAAAACACGGATAAATTATTTCAGTAAATCAGCGATATTTAAAATATTCAGTTTGATACAATAATTGCACTTTTAGCGAGCTTGTTTGTTCATATTAATTGCCAATGTTATTAATATTATAGCTCCGTTCATTTCGAACCGCATCATCATTATAATTAGTAAATAAGTTCACTCGATACATAAATCAATGAAAATTGCATTGCGTTTAATTAAATTTAAATTATTATTAATTATGCAAATAGCAATATAACCACTTATGCTGAAATTGGTCCTCCGAGTCGCATACTACGTGAAATAGCTACCTCTGAAAATTCTACGTTCGTAGTACTCTAGTCCTACGACTAGGTTCATTTTAAAATAAATATTGAAGATTATTTAGTCAAGGATGACTATATTTAATGCGCTTTAGGTTTATAAATACAGATTTTAAGTTAATAATCGGCTTTGATTTATTTTTGAGAAAGAAGTGCTTATCACAAAAAGAAGTATCTCATGCATGACATTTTCCGAAATCATTGCTTCTGTATGCCTGTACCTCTATTGACACTAAATCATAAGTCTAATTCCCAACTACTCACCACCCATCACACTTGACTGCAACTCCAATATCAATGAACTACATCTAAAAGCGACACTTACCGACTACTTTTATGAACACTTTGTATTTAAACTGCTACAGTTACGACTACAGCGCAGTATAACAGTCTTGCACAATATTCAAATGAAATTGCATCTTTGCCAAAACTAGCGAGCGAATGGCGTTGCTAACATTAATACACAATAGAGTTTCTGACCCTTCTTGTCGTTCTACCTCTTTGTTTTTATAGGTTGTTGAATAAGCATTAACTAAATAATTTGAGGGCCAGGTACGTACAAATTGCGGTACGTTTAGCGGACCTTCTCGTTTCCATGGAAACGATATTAGTGTGCCCCGTTGCAATTAGAACTACGTGTGTATAGATTTTAGATTTGGCGTTTGCAGTTGTGTTAATTCAGTTTGTAATTAGTTTTTATACAGGTTTATGTTATTCTATTAATCAGAGCTTTGAATAAGTAGGCGATAATATGGCATGAATGCAATGATTTTTACTGTTATAGCATTACTGCCATAATAATTAATAACTACTGCCTAAAAGGTAACTAACTACATATCATTATTACTTGACACTTGAAAGTTAAGGTAAAGGTAATCTAAATCTTGATCCAGTCTATGTTTGTATTTACAACTCAAACACTGATTTAAGATAATAATATGAATCAAACTTCAAGAACTTAGTACTTACTTATATTACTTAAACAGAATAAATATTGTAGTAATTGTTCATTATACGAAATATTCGTAGTAGTAATATCAAAGTGTTCAAATCCATGATTCATTTTACATTTTAGTTAATGAAGCACAATATAGTGCGAATCTTTTAACGATGTATCAGTTGACACGCTCTGGGGGCTCAACTTTCATGCTAAATTGGGCATCCTCCTTTATGTAGAATGTGCGAACAAGTGAATACTACCTCCTATCAGCACAGAAATGCTTTTTTTTTCACATAGTGCTCTCGCCAATTATGATTTCTGCCATTGCCCGTTCGCTGTTCACTTCTTTTGTAAGAGAGAGAGATAAGTTAATGTTACATTTCCTAAAAAATGAAATATCACCAGTCTTTCGATCCCTATGTTTAGAAATTATATGTGTACCCATGCGTATAAATGATTGACCATTCGATTGATTGTAATCATCACATTATTCTGCTAATTATGTTCCAAAATACGCATAATATCAATACAATCTTCTCATCTAAAATATCAACGCATTTAAACTACAAATATCAATTCACTTTGCTAATGACACCGGGTACTTATTAATGCATCAAATCGAATCAAAGCAAATGAATGCTTTCCTCTATTTTGCTGTGCCAAATATACACGGCGCCCTGAAATTATATTGCTAATAGTCGACATGCGATGGCCGGGCACAGGCAGAGCTGGCCTAGGTATTCAGCAGTGTGGGCTATAGGCTCACATCAATAGCAAATGCAATTAGTTTGAGTGCACCGTTTTTGATGTAGTGGCCGAGTGCCGACAGACACGCTCGTGTGTGAGTCGAGAGCTATCCGATATAAATAATCCACAACGTTAATCGTACATACGTGTAGTTGATTTAAAGCTGAACAAAATTGGTTGTCTGACTCTCTGAGTTGTGGTCGCGTTATCCCCGGCTCACTCGCGCGGAAATACTAACATATTCCTAATTAAATTGTTATGTACATAATTTTGTTGGGTTTGTGAGGTTTTAGAGAATTTGTATTATCATAGTTACTTTACATTGTTATATGTCCGTCAACATTAGTATTTACTAGTATTTAGATGTGGTTTGAATGATATTGTCATGCAGAAAAATATCTCATTGTAGGTACACGTCAAATATTACTAGTTTTTTTTTTACTTTTGCTATATTGTGATTCATAAAAATATCTCATCATAGGTACACGTCAAATAGAACTATTTTGTTTTTTATTTTTACAACAATAAATTGACTGTTTATTGCTCTCGATTTTTTCAACTTAGATTAAAGAGACAGAAAAAATATGCCGCGCTTAATTGGCACGCTGTTGAGCTGTTCATCAAGTCTGGTTTTAATTCTATTAATTAACAAGGCGTCAGTTGAGTCGAGAGTTATGTTGAAAAGCAAAATATTTGCACGCTGAAAATCTGTCGATGTATGCACGTTGATTTACGATTTCATTAGTTTGGTGCGTTGACGAGACAGAAACAATACATGAGTTTACTGATTGCGACGATTATGTGAATGCGAGTCTACTCCAGCTGATAATGTACCACTATTTGGTACAAAGAGATTGGGTGAAAACGAGGTGTGCACCAATTTGAGCGTATTACCAGAATACTAACAGATTAGACGAGTAATGAATAGGTGATGTGAATTAGCGAGTTCTGAATTGAATTAGGATTTGATAAATTCTGTGCGCTGAGGTTTATTGATTAGCGCAGTAAAATTGCTCTTGCAAATGCAATTATAATATACAATTTACCATAGCTCATACTGTAAGCATATAAATATGGTTAACTACTAGCTCGTGCCTGTATCATTTATCAAAAATAATATGAGTACGTACTCTGAGGTTATAGGTAAATGTATATTTAGAATAATTAGTACCTATCGTATAACACAATTATTCACTTCTGTTGAAAAGTTTCGATTATTATAAAAACGCGTTTCAAATGAAGTATGAAGTCCAATAATAACGTTTATCACTTTGTTACCAGTTCTGGAGTGCGTCCAAGAAGAAAAATAAGTTTCTTAAGGCTTGGCGTGCCAAAACTGTTGTTATTTGGGTGTTTAATCTAACGTACCGTGTTTACTTATTCATGTATTTAATGACTACCCTTCGCTTATTAAAATGTTTGCTTTCTTCGAATATCTCATTTTCAATGTTAAGAGTGAGACGGTAGAGACGTAGAGTGATGTTTTATGAATTACGTAAGTAAACCTTTATTTCTTCCTTTGAAACCTTAGTTCGACTATTTTATGTTAACTAGGTTTTTTTTTGATAACTTTACAAGCGATGTCCTTAAAGAGGAAGACGGCACATAATTATTTTCTTTTTAAATTAAATTCTTGTGCCTTATTTTACAGATCATCATACAAATATCCAAGAGGATATATCAAACAAACATAACTCCTCATTTTCAATTCCAAAAAAAATGCTGATAAAAAACCCAACCATAAATCATTCTCTTACCAAATAATAATTTAGACAATATTCGTATTGTGGATTGATTGCATTTTCCACATGCGTCATCGCATAGAAAATATTGCGAATGGGTAATTGGATATACGCCATGCGTCGGTCGCACTCGACGCCCGCGCGCCTGCCGCTGACGGCTGGTGACAAATAATATGACGCACGATGAATACTTGCACCTATTGGCTTAAATGCAATTTCATATCGAGCACTTACGCCAATATGTTTTTTGAATGTTATTGGACGAAACAATATTGCTTACCTACCCTCGGGGAAATTGATGATCGATTATTGCGGAGGAGACAACGAGATACGTACCAACCTAAGTGATGAAATTGAATAACTACACAGAAAAGCTTATCCATTATGTTAAGTTACAAAACCGACTTCACAAAAAAACACTGAAAGGGATAAAAAAATAAAACTTTTCACATGGCTCTAGAAGTCGGTGTCTGCAGGTCTGTTGAATGTGTTTATTTTGCCACCGACTTCTAGAGCCATGTGAAAAGTTTTATTTTTTTATCCCTTTCAGTGTTTTTTTGTGAAGTCGGTTTTGTTTTTTTTGT
>NWSH02000517.1:9446836-9466164 GCA_002382865.2 Heliothis virescens
AAAAAAAAAAAAAAAGAAAAAAAAAAAGATACGGTCGAATTGAGAACCTCCTCCTTTTTGGGAAGTCGGTTAAAAACAACGCGGGTTTCTTTGTGAACGCTGTTCGGTATTTGTCATGTGCCATGGAGAGACAAGGGGCACGAAAAAACGGAATAGATTTATTTTTGCAATGTTCCGCTTGTGTGCCGTACAGATCGTTTTAAAAGATAAACACAGTGGCATGCGCGAGATAAAAATAGATCAAATGCAGCTCTCAAACAGAAAAGCCACTCTGCTAGCCAAGTTACATTATGTGGTGGCGGTACACTAGTTCGTTTTAGGAAATACACGTACTTACTTTATAGAGGTAATCACATTTTACTTGTGTTGTGGAATACATTCTACTAGGTACTACTTAATTTCATATTTGACTACTCGTTGTAATAAATAATTTGTTAATATTACCACGCGTGTTATCTGTGCCTACGTTATGAGTTATTAACAAGTTCAAGTGGGTTAATTTTAGTAGAGTATAGATTCGTAAAAGCTTAGCAAAGTATAAATTAATTTGCCAAAAAAATCTCCCTGTACTTCAAAAGTATCTCGTTTAACTATTATTGGAAAACTATTACCTGTCCAACGTATCTATAGTAAAAAAAATAGGGTAAAATCTGTGAAAAACTACTGCGTCCCACGAAGCCGAGAATAGCTTGTACAATCGCCGTGAACCATGTGTTTTGTTTTAATTCAATTGGAAAAATATCACACATGTTCCTATTTATAACACCTTCCTACACAGTTTAGTTATATAACTACTACCAGGATTCTAAGTAAAGAGAATAAGAGCTTTTGGTTTATTTTATATCAAAACGGTAAAGGCATCCCACTTTGGTAATACAATTTAAATTAAGATAAAATCTTAGTAAAATGTGGCAATGCTATTTAAATACTTATTTTAATATTCTGTTTCTGAAATACGTAATTAATTTAGTTCCCTGTTCAGAAGTAGGAGTATAGTGCGGTCAGTCTCTTGGACTACACGAAAGTCAACTTTATGTTAAATGCTGCTGATGGTTTTAATATTCGCTAATATTTTATTATCTCTACCTGCTGCTGTGAGAAGCTTTCCAGTAATACTAAGAATTTTGAAGTCAACAAATTCAGAATCTTTTCACGAAAAATATATTCATTATCCGAAAACCTTCTCAAGAAACCAGATTTTAGTTCAACGATGTTATCAGTATCACGACGAGAAATGAGGTCGCTAAGTGTAGACCTCTTTAATAAGCATGCGATCTCGCGATAATACGCTAATAACATTACTATTTAAATAGTACTGAGAAAATAGGTAGGTACACTCCGAACTCCTTCATCCAATGTGTCGCTATCACACCGTTACGAAAATAGTTCTCCCACACTTAAGGCGAGGTGAGGCGGAGACGATTGAATCGTATATTCGCGAGCTTCGGCAATGCGACCCCGGTTCCTTTGCGAGACTTCCAACTCGATTTCGAAATTCGGATATTATACAGGTTAGTTGGTCCAACTATGTAGAACGTATTTTTAAACCGAGTGTTCCCGATTATACATTGGAACGAATTGTGCTATTGAAAAATGCTTAGAGAGACTATTGAAGAATGTATAGACAGTATAGAGAGGCTACATTCTACTTGAATGTGGTGATTTTCTTAATTATTTCCCATCCAAAAAGCTATGTTTCGTTCAAGATGCACTGGTTTATAGATTTGTAACAAGATGCAAACGAAAACACAGGCTTTACGTTCATGGTTAGATTGGACACTGACGTTACAACAAAGCCATTCAATTTTTCTCCACCAAACAGAAGCTGGTATAAAGTTGATTACCGTGCGAGCCGGCCCAGTTTACAGAAGCGCGTTTTTTTGTGAAGGCCCTTTATCGCGGACACTTTACCCGCGACCACTGTGGGTAGTTGAATAGTGCTTCAACGTTTTATTTTTCAAGCTCGCACAGTAAAATGTTTTGAAAGGACCGATTTCACTTTACGTCGGCGGTACCCCGCCCGCATGTCTCCGACTGCCATTGTAAAAGCAACTACAATCGTGCATTATTGTTTCGACGTCGTACCTGCACCTTTTTATTTCAGTTTTCATGCAAAACCGTATCTTTACACGGCTGAGTTATGGTGATGAAATTAAAATGGAGCTTTTAGTCGAACGTTTTGTTCGTATCGTCAAAACGATATCCTAGTAACTCCACTTTTGTTGAGTATATATTTTAAGGCAGTTTTCATCTCGGAAATGGACAGCGTATATATTTTTTTTCTGCTTATTTCCTCGTGTCTCACATGTCATTCAGTACTTTTTGGAATATTGAATTTATATAAAATGCAATATCTGGAAGCAGTTGAAGTGAGTAAGCCAGTTTTAGTGTAATACAGTGCCTCGTTATGTAGGCATTCTCTGTTGCCCATAATAAAGTGCATTAGCTAACCACCTCCTTACTTAATACAGGCATTATCCATAAAAAAGCAATAACATTATTTTGAATGAAGTAGGGAGAAATCGGGAATTTTAATTGAATTCTTAAGATACATTTTATTCACCTATTTCTCCTATTCAAAATGGCTACGGCGTCAACTGAATCACTTTTAACGGCTGCATTAAAGAGCGGGATTCATTCCGCAATATGCGTAACGCTCCAATTTATGCAGATTAAAGGAGCTGTAACTAAACGCAGAGAGTCGAGTGTAAACTGAGGGGATATTTTCTCATGTTCGACGGATTAAATTGAGTAAGCCTAGGCTATAGAGGCTCCATTACATAATTCAAAGTTGCGAGAATTCTCGGTTATTCGTATTATCTCACTAATTTCCCTACAACAAGAATGAATTCTCCCCTTTCCTTTGCACAATACTCAATTGAGTAATTATCGCAGCGAATTACGGGAAACTCGATAAATACTCGTTGCAGCAACAATCAGTGAAAAACTCATTTCGGTGGAAAACAAAGGAGCGTATCAGCTGCCTATCAAACCATTTATGCCATAAGTCATTGAATAAAATGCTCATACCAGAATCAATTTAAATACTAACGTCAAAGGGGTTGGTTTTGAGAGGAGCGAATAAAATGGTTAGTCGAAAATGCTATTTTGTTTGTAGTGTCGCTAAATAATCTGGCACTAGCGTGCTGTGATTGATGTGAAAGATTTTCGATGAAAAGTTTGGATTTTTTCGAACTTCTTCTTCTTCCTAGCGTTTGTCCCGTCGCAACACGGGGTCCGCTTTCCGTGTCCTTTTCTTCCACTTCGCTGTGTCCTGGACATCTTCTTCGAGTTCGCAGCTTTCCATATCTTTCTTTACGACACTCATCCCCCGTAACTTTGGCATACCTCTGCTCCTTTTGCCGGGTATTTTAAAATTGAGTGTTGCATTGCCGATGTACTCAGGTGATCTCCTTTTTACAAGGTGCAAGAACTAATATATTAAAATATCATCAGAACAAACGCAACAATAAATGGGCCCACTAAATATAACGATAAAATAAAAACACATATCAATACATAACAATTTGCCCGTGTGTTGTGTACGTGTGTCACAGACGACTGCGGCTCGCCACACGCTGTTTGTGTTGGTAATTAACAATGTCAGATCGACTTGCTCGATCTAATAAAAGTTAAAAGTCCACTTGCGTCTCTTAATTTTATTTTATGATTTTGATTGTCGACTACTCTAATATCATTTAGATTGGGTGCTGCTTTCATATTTTTTAAAGTTGTGCCGAAGCTTGAAGAGAAGTGTAGTTTTTTCCTTTCGACAACTAGGCTACTGGGAGTTACCACAAAAGTTTTTAAATCTTCTGTATTACCCGCCAAATTATCCTTTTTATCATTCCTTACCGTTTTCTATTTCTCTATTTTTTCCATTAATACTCCAATCACTCTTTTACTCACAGGCAATTTCTAACTTTCTCAACATTTGAGAAAGACAAAATTTCTTATCAAATCAAGGCACATATTCCTTCTTTTCGTACACATATCATACGTAAGTATTTGAGTGTTGGTGTGCGTTAGACTCGAGCTCCACTGCAAATCATTAGCAGGATAGAGACGGCTGCGGCGGACCACACTCGCTGTTTGCATTTGTAATTAATACACTGTTTGTACTTCTGATTTACGATACCGTCCGTTGTGCACTCCTAATGTGTTAATAGCTTAGAAAATTAACATTTAAATGTATATGCGGAACTCTGATACTGATTGCTGTATCTAGAATTGATTTATGCTGATATTTTCAAATGGTCAGACATTACATGAAATGACGATTTTCGAGCTTGCACCAAACTTATATGCTTTTGCATTAATTAATTTCAGGAGAAGTGGTGTAAAGAGTTTAAACTAGGAAAACATTAATATAACGAAATGTTGTTTTGATAATTATCATTCATTCCACTTTACATATTTGCATACATTTAATATATCCGAGGAAGAAACATGGTATGATTAAAATTTACTATGTAGATTCCCCATACGCTTAGCACAAAGTAAGGTTAGTGAGAATTCAAACTTAAATACTCTGCACTGTGGAATGCTAACTTTCGTTGATTCAAGCTGAATACATTTATTTCAAATGTGTATATTAGGGTGAAAGGGGCTTTTCACCCTCTTTGTTATATTTATGTGTTGATCAAAGTTGCATCTACAGAAATTATAAGCCATCGACCAACTTAGACATACTCGTAGTAACTGTTATAACTCAGGTTAGAGTATTTATAAATTAAGAGGGTCAAGTAGACTAAACAGCTAGAAAAATAACGAAATAGAATAATAACTACATTAGTTGCTGCCTGTTTCAATAGTTTTAATATTTCACAATGAAACAATTTGACATAATTAATCTCTAGGTTACAACGAAATGAAACTATACATAACATATCAGGGAAGTATACGAGAAATTGTTACGATCTTAGTACAAACAACTTTGATACTTAACGCAGTGTATAAAGGTTGTTGTATGACGTCACTGAAGTTAACCCGCTCCGTATAATAAAGAAAACCGCAAGAAAATTGAAGTCGTGGTTAAGTTATAAGTGAACAAATGTACGTGCAGACCTGGTTTTATAAGTGAGTTACTTAGTACATTATGTTTCTGTGATATCGCTGTAGTGTGTCTGGGTTGCTTATGAGTGTCGGTATGTTTCATGTGCTGACATGTGTAAGCTTAGGAACTTGCTATACTTGGTCTGCAACTGGCACTTGTTTGTTGAGCATGGGTTAAGGAGTTTTTACTGTCGCATGTCTGTGTTGCCGCACCATTGATGGTTTTGTACCGCCTACAATCAAAGCCATTTCCTCCACAGTATCAGTTGCATACAAATATTTTCTGGTTCAGGTACCTATTATGTAATGCTGCTAGCTATTTACCAACCACGGCACAATTTTTGACGAAATCACATCACATAACAAAACACTGCCGAAGAATGCCATACAGACCGAGTCCTAGGGGTGTGTCTTGCTCATTTTCGTTTCGTGAAAAATTGTGAGGCCTCATACCCCGGGTCCCTAAGTCAGCGCCGCGACCCCCTGTACTTGGGCGTGGTGTCAGTTCGACGTACAATTTGCATTTTTAGCGAAAGTACGACGCACGTCCCGTGCAGACGGATTGTGCGGGAGACGAATGATCTTTAGACGTGGATCGACAACGATGTTTACGAGATTTTTTTAAATATCGTTTGACGGCTGAGAATTTGGGAGGCTGTTTAATTCAGTGTTTGGGTGCATGGGCGGGTAAAACTGAATTAATGAACTAAGTTTTACCTTATATATTAATTAAATGTTTATTGGATACCTAATTAGATGGGTACTAACAGGCTATTAAACAACTACTTAATATTTTTCAGCTTATGTGACTAATGGCCAGTTTCTGAGCACCTTTGTCGGTGATTTATCTATCCATTTTCCATTAAAAATAGATAACCTTTCGATAGCGGGACTCAGAAACCGGCCATAAGCTAATCTTTGGGTTCATACAGATTTCCTAATTTTCGTTGTAACAGAAAACTGGTTAAACGAGAAAAATACATACATTCAAAAGATCTCTAATATTCAATTTTGGTAAAATAATACAGCTACATTTCTCCTTGGCTAGAGTACTAAAATTTAAAATAATATTATTTCATCTCACGTTGTTTAAAAGCAATAAAAATCCAAAAACTTCGTTTAGCTGGAAAAGTTGAGCTTTGCTTCGGCTTCGAGCGAGTCAAGTGAACGCACCCGACCCAACAAGGAATAGGCGTGTGCGGAATGCATAATCAAGCAGGAGATTAAAAACTACAAAACCTTGTCAATAACAGCCTTCTCACACTGTTACGGCTCATTGAGATCACCCCACATCACATCAAGCTTTGTTTAGTACTACGTAGCGCCACGATTCAAGAATACTTATTTTTGGATATTTTTTTGTATTTCGATATTAGTTCTATGTAGCACTCAAAAAGCGAAGTGGCTTCTTCATTACTATGTAGTGACGACAGCTCATCAAGTTACAACAATCTGTCAAATTTCGGCAATAGATTTTCTACCTTATCACAGTAGTAGAAGGTTATTTGTTAACTTGGCAAAATTTAACAGATTCGGGTAGGTTGTCCTGCTGTCGTCTGCACCTACACTAAAGTCCATAAAAACTGACAAGGCGATGACTACACAAATATATAAATATTGATCTTCGACAAGTGCAAGCAATTGATATGTTATCCCAATTCATTGATACTATGTATATTCAGAAATAGCATTTCATTCCACGTTTCATATTTTATCGTTTAGCGTTCGTATGAATACTAATTCGATCGGATATCACGCCGATATATTTTAGAACTATCAGTTATATTTGCTGTCAGACTCTCTCGAACATTTCTTAGAGCCGCGTCCTAATTTAACTTGTCTCAAAACGCGAAATGAGGTTCAAGCTCTCCGTTCATATTTTTCTGTGATAAATAAAGAAGTCTCGGTTATTTTTGTCTTATGAATTTATAATCTGCTGGTCGGCAAAAAACGTCCAGAAATAGTCGTCCGCTTCGAAACCATTAACGTAAGTGCATGGTTCCTGTATCGAGCCATCTCTCTTAGTCGATATTATGATATGAAACTTCAAGTGCTCGTCTTTACACTTCGCTTATAATATACCTTATTGTCATATTAGGTATATTTTACGCTTATGAGATTAATTATTTTTATCGATTGTCATTCATTTATTTATCACGTTTGCATACTTTTCATAAATGCCTTGAAGGAAGCGGAATCTATGGAAATAAATAAGAAAAAAAATAACTATAATTTTTAAATTACAATATCTGTGTGAAATGTGTATAATCATACACATTTCAGCTGTAAGAGGCACCAAAACTATTGAACTGAAAATAGTCTCAACGTGCCTGAAGTACGGAACGGCATAATTAATGGCAATTGGGTCGTTTCTTTTTCCGAATAAACACGGTATATGTACACTTATTTGCTCGGGCAATATAATAAGCATTTTTCAAGCGGGCCGTCGTCTCAGGTGTTCCCGCATCTACATATTGAAACGAGTGTGATCAGAATCGAGATGCAGTTTTATTGTCACTCCCGCCGAGTAAAGCTATGAAATTTTATTGCTTTCTTTAAAATTTTCACGGAATTCACACACGTTACAACCGTGCAAACGTACCAGCAATAACTATCGTATCGGGCGGAGGAGATGCTTTACAAAATGACTTCTTTGACACCAAATATGACAGTGTACATGAAACAAAATATGTGGAATTTACGATGTTCTCGCATGTGAATAGGGATGTACGTGAAACCATATTTTACAGGTTTCGTTAACGACTTAAGTTCAATTGAGTTGAAGTCATTAAGGTTTGGAAAGACAGTCTTTTTTTGAGCTCACTGCTCCACGAAAAAGGTGTCCAAGATTTAAGAGTAATTTCATATATTAGATGAATAAATGAAGCTGTTGTATATTTTAGTTGTGTATTCTTATACACTAAATGTAGTGTTGTTGAAACTTGAGTTTTTCTTTCTACTTTACCTATTTCTGTCAAGGTATCAAAAATATAATTTCTTACACATTATAAGACAACTCATGGTGAAGTACATCACGTAATTAAATCACAAACAAACACAAATACCAACTCATTATTAATACCACGTCACACAGCGAATAAATCCCAAATTCGATCATGTTTCATGTACAATATTAACCCGCGAACGTAAGAGGAAATGAGCGTCTGTATCTAAGGATTCACACGCGAATGGGCCACACTGCAGATTGTTAGGAAATGTGGCGTTACTAACGCAGCTAATGTCGTATGAAAGGGGCGCTATTGCTTTATCTCAATCGCGGATTCGTGTGTCGTGGCCTTTAGGGCGGCGAGGAATGATTAGTGGCGGGACGTGTGACTTTTGATCTATTAGCGCCGCTTATGATTTTGTTGAGAGGTGATGCTTGTCCATACGGAAGTATACGTTGTTTAGGTTGTACATTTTATGTGATTCTATTTAGTTTAAATAAAGAATATTTCAGATAGCATAAAATAAGGGCTAACCAGTGTCGCTGTGATAATTTCATGTTGCTTTGTCTGATTTGGGCACTGTCATCACTTACCGTTTCTCATCAGTAGCACCAGAATTAATCCTGAAACATACACTTATTTATATTAGAACTTTACATAACAATAAATCAAGCTCGAGATATTTCCAACCGTTAATTTATGAACCGTGTTCCATAAACCTAGCAAATAAATCAACACTATTTAAAACGTATGAAAGCGTAATCATTAACAAAAGTGATATACTACCTAATATGAATATCTGCAAACACGATGCATCAATTAAGTAATCTTTGACCAGGGAGGCCGGCCCGACGGCAATACATCAATCAGCCTTGTCGGCGTGACGAGCCTGCAATCAAATAAAATTTAACTCAAAAGCCGTAAGCTCTCGCATATAAGCTGTTTATTATGTCCATGTAGTGTTCCCTTTTGTTATTATGCTCTTATTCGAATGAGAGTCTCTTGTTCCTGGTTTTATAGACATCTTTTGCTTTGACTGCGTGAAAATTAATTATGATAAGGTAGTAATGACCAATGGAGAACTTAAAGGCAACCTAACCACTAAAACTAACTTTCGTGAATATACCTTGTGTCAAGTCAGAATCAAGTCATAATCAAGTCATATCATCTGCCTAGCCTTTTCCCAACTATTTTGGGGTCGGCTTCCAGTCTAACCGGATGCAGCTGAGAACCAGTGTTTTACATGGAGCGACTGCCTTATCTGACCTCCACAACCCAGTTACTGGGCAATCTGGCACCTCTTGGTAGACTGGTTGTCAGAGCTTTCTGTGCTTCTGACTACCCGTAACGACTGCCAAAGATGTTCAAAGATGACAGCCGGGACCTACTGTTTTTCGTGCCTTCCGAAACCGGAAGAACTCGTTATGAAAAGTTGGTCACCCATCCACGGACCGAACGCGTCAGCGTTGCTTACCTTATGATCGATCGATCCGCGCGCTTTGACTTAGCCACGAGCTCTTCATATCAAGTCAAAGTCATTTCATATCTCTTCATATCAATAAAGTCATAATCAAGTCATAATCAAGGTCATAATCAAGTCATAATCAAGTCATATAAGTCATAATCAAGTCATAATAAGTCATAATCAGTCATAATCAACATGTCATAATCAATCATAATCAACGTGTCATCCAAGTATACAGTCATATCAAGTCATAATCAAGTCAAATCAAGTCTAATCAGTCATAATCAATATTGTCATAAAGTCATAACAAGTCATAACATCATTAGTCATATAGTTTACAATCAGTCATAATCAGTCATAATCAAGTCATAATCAAGTCATAATCAAGTATAACAAGTCAAATCAATCAATCAAGTCATAATCAAGTCATAATCAAGTCATAATCAAGTCATAATCAAGTCATAATCAAGTCATAATCAAGTCATAATCAAGTCATAATCAAGTCATAAATTGCGTGATATAGGAACTTGATTAATCTTATTTGGAAGTACTAATTTACAGTTAAATAATATTTATTTATGCAGCAGAAACTGATCAAACATCTAAAATACATTCTATATTTAAAATACGTATTCTTGCACCCATTCCTTTATGCTAATGGCAAGTTCAGGTTATTAAAACCTCTGTGTATGGTTCATTTGTTTGAAACAATATACGGAAAGGCCGTGAGCGAGGAACGCGGACATCCTTCTAATCAAGTACCTTGGATCTAACTACCATAATTGTTCGTAAAGGTACCGGTCCCTTTAACTTAATACCTCATAGTTAACATATTCACTTTCACATGTTACTTTAAACTTTAAGTTACCCGGCTTTGTTTTTGACCAGAAGTTTGAGGTTCAGTTATAATAAGTTTGAATATAATTTTAAGCACATGTAACGAATTGGAGTTTGAAACTTGATTGAAAAAGGTTGAATGATAATCTACAAAAAAGTTTATATATCACACTAAGGCTCGTGCATCATGGCATACCTTAGGGCTGTGATCAATGTTCCGCTATTAAGCGTGACTGTATGGGAAAGTAATTATCATGGCGTCATAGAATATACCGTTTGATAAAGCAAATACAAACATCCGAATTGATATCCTCCTTTTTTTGGGAAGTCGGTTTTGGGAAGTTAAAAAAATGTGCAGATCTGTACGTATGTTGCATTTCCTGTTTTAAAGGTAAATTGTTTTCCAGCCCCATGCTTCATGTTTACCTGCCTATGTCGAAGCCCAAAAGGAAGGTAATGTTTTTACAATATCATGTAGAAAATGGTGCGTACACAAATTGATTGCCTCATATTTCGGTCGTGTCTCTATATAACAACGGGAAAAAAGTATGTTGTTCGTGTCGGTAAGCACACCACCTGAGTTATTTATTTACCGTTTGTGATCGAGGAGGGAGGCTTTTTTCCAGTTTTTTTTAATACAACGTAGACTTTCAAAGGTTTGTGATAATGAAGCTAAGTCTAATATAACAAGCCACCTCTATATTATTCCATAAAGTACAAAGCGAAATCAAAACACAATGCGAATGATTCACGCCTATTAAGTTCATTCAATTCGTGTCTGTAATCGACAAAGTCGCAATCCATCGAGCAGTTCGCATCACTGGTTTAAAATGTATTGGTTGTTCGGAATTATCGTCATATGTCAGCTGGCTGTCGCGGACAGGGCCGTGAGAGATCGACTGGGTGACGTCACTAATACGGGCTGTTGTGCTATCTCAAGTACACCTGTGCATGTGTGGGTGATGGTAGGTAGGTATTGTAGAGGTCATCAACTGACCATATGTGAAGCTTCAATATATCCTATCTATACTAGCTGAAATGTGACTCTCTTCAACGTCTGATAGAAGTTAATTGCTTTCATGAAATAGTGATCCTGACCGCATCAGCTAAGTCAATAGTATGTCAAAATGAATATCTTAAATCAGCCCAAGAATTTTCACATTATTGTTTCATCAATTCTGCGTTACGTTATTTAAAAAAAACGTTGTTACTATTTTCTATTGTAAACAGATACCAGACCAAACATAACAACGAAACAATACTTTGGCTATCAGTTACCCTCTCCTTCAATCATTAATTATTCCCAAACACTATTTCTGGAGAAATATTTGAGGCATAAGTTTTCACCTATATACTGAAAGAGGAGCCTACGATACCTCGTTCGGAGAAGGGATCATTATTCCAGATTAATCCTCGTCAGTCATCCATCTGCCCCCGCGCGCGCGCTCGTGCAAGTTAGACGTGTACCTGTGATCTCTGTGTTTAAAAATTATAAAAAGTGATCCGAAACGCATATAACTTTATTACGTGGAACATAACACATTAAGTGCATTACTATCATCAGTTAACAGTAAAAATATCACAATTCGCAGTGCATTTCTACTATAAAAAACTTAAATAACATTTAAAAAACGTGAGTGCAGGTGATTCGTAACAAGCTCCGTGACATTGAGTTACCGGGTAAGGTCACCCCACCAAAACGGTTGACCATAAAAAAACGCAACAGAACCGTATTTTTAAAGCTCGCAAGTAAGATACAGTAGTCTAACGGCTATTGGACTGACCTGTGAATCGCTGAGTACCGAGTTCGAACCGTAGTTCCGGCAAATCTTTTTGGATATTTTTTTTGCACTTTTTAATATTTTATATGAACTTCTGCTGTAATTGAACATTTGTTTTATACGAAATTCAGCGGAAACCAGGCGAAGTGTTGCATTATTGATTGTAATATGAATACTCAACGTACACCTCCCTCAACAAAATCACTTAGGCATGGACAATCCTTATCCGAATCCGATCTTACATCTACGGCGGAAACTGGAAACAAGCCGGCTGGTAAAGTCACTATCAGTAACAAGCGCCAGCGTGTAGATGACTCCCCCAACCACGAAACAAATCAATTTACAAGCACATTTAACGATTTTAAGGCCGAAATTATGAAAATGCTTACCGAATGGAAGACTGAAAACGCCGACCGATTGGCAATCTGGAAAGCTGAACATGATGCCATACTGTCGGGACTAACCAAAGATATAAGCGACCTGAAAATCCAATGCTCACAAATACGAGAGTCTCACCTTGAGATCGACCGCAGCGTTAAGTTTGTAAACACATGCTACGAGGAAATAAAGAATAAGTTTGATGAGATCCAAAAACTTCGAAAAGAAAACGACGAGCGTACTGTTCAACTAGAACAATTTATCCAGGACTTACAGCTTCAGTCACGACCGGCAACCATTGAACTACGAAACGTCCCGCAAAAAACTAAAGAAACCACAGACGACCTCGTTGCTGTGGTATCAGCTATAGGGAAAGTCGTTGACATTGCAATCGAGCCATCAAACCTACGCGACCTTTACAGACTCCCTGGAATCTCGGGAACCCCTAGACCTATTGTGGCAGAGTTTATTTCAGTTCCAAAAAGGAACGAATTTCTATCAAATGTTCGGCGCTACAACAAAGAACGTCCAATTACCGATAAGCTTAACACTGCATCTATTGGTGTCCCAGGGGATAAAAAACCAATTTATGTTGACGAACACTTGCCGCCATCAAAGAAAAAGCTCTTCTACGATGCCCGGACATTCGCGAAAGCTAACAAGTTCTCGTGCTGGAACTCACACGGAAGAATTCTGCTGCGTAGAGACTCTAACGATCTCAATGAGAAACCCATTCAAATTAAATCAGCTAAATGTATCCTAGCTCTGACAAAAAAACAATGACTCGACTTTGTCCTGAATTACGGTAATGATACGAATATTAACCACAGCCCACTTGATGTTTGTCATGATTGCCCTTGCTTGTTTATTTCTTTATTTTTAAGTTTAATAAGTTTATATTTTTTAACACATATGTCTAACCTGTTACCATATTTTTGTTTACCTCACAGTCATACACCGTTTTTGATGAATCCCTTCTTTATGATACCCAGTTTCGAGTTTATTATGTTTTGCTTCTGCAACTTGTTTTTGTCTAACTTTGTAGACTCTTTCTTACATACGCAATACTTCCTGAACTGTTGCTTTTACTTATCAAACCAAATCTTAAGCATGTGTAGCCTTGCCCTAAACGTTCTATTAAAATTACGAAGACTTATTGTAAAACAATCATTGTTTCCTGTACTTGGTAACCTAAATGGCTGTAATTAATAATGTATATAAGGAAATTGATAACTATTCCTTAGCTAGCGTCTATGAATGTCCCCCGGACCGTTGTTGTGATTTTATTGTTCACCCTAAAGATAATCTGAAAATAATCCATATCAATATAAGAAGTATAAATAAAAATTTCGATCAGTTCATTGCAATGTTGGCTACTACAAAAATCCAATTCGATATTGTTGTATTCACCGAGTGCTGGCTCAAAGTTTCTGGGCCTTTACCGTTTATCCAGGGATACAATGCCAATTCCACTGCCAACAACAAGTTACAGAATGACGGTGTCGTAATATACTCTAAAGCTACCTTAGCGTCCGCGATACATGAACCGCCGCTTATTGACGCAAACTGCCTTGTGTGTACTGTAGATAGCACTGCCATTGTATGTATATACCGATCTCCCTCCTATCAAAACTTGGACCAATTTTACAATAGCCTGACCAATCTGGTAACAACTCTAAAACACATAAACAATATAGTTCTCATTGGTGACCTGAATGTAGATATAAAGCCGTGTAGCAATGATAGGAACTCTAGCGATTATCTTAATGTTACTGCTTCACTTGGTCTATTACCAGCCCATTTGCTACCTACAAGATTGGGCAACTGCTTAGACCACATTCTTCTTAAAACAAAGGTAACAGCGAGTGTAGTACTACTTGACTCTCATATCACTGACCATCTGCCCATCATTCTGTGTCTAAAGATAAAAGGAATCACCAGGAAATACAATGCCAGCACGTCATATCGATATAATTATGCAGAAATAAAGAATGAAATAGATAATACCAATTTTAACTTAATCCTGGAAAAGTCGGACCCAGGTGTGGCTGCCGAATTGTTTATCACAATGATCCAAGAAATTACAACAAAATATTCACAATGTATGACAATCAAGAAAAAGGTTCGTGTCATCAAACCTTGGATGACTCAGGGTTTAGTCCGTTGCATACGGAACCGGGATATGATGCATAAAAAGGTAACAAATAATCCAAACAACGACATTCTCAAGGTCACCTATAGGCGTTATCGTAACTTCCTAAACTCTTTACTAAAAAAACTTAAACGCACCTATGATAGGAATGAGCTAGTAAAGGCGAAGAACAATGTTAAAGCTACGTGGAAGGCCATTAAACAAATCTCAAACACTGGTTCACAACAGCATTCCCCGACCCAACTACTTCAAATTGCTGCTGATCCAAAAACTTCAATAAACGAAGTAAACAGGTTTTTTGCCAACATAGGGCATACATTGGCATCCAACGTCTCTTCCATTAGTAGATCTCCGTCTCAACGACAAACGGTGCTCCCACCCAATAGTGACTCACTTGTAATCCTGCCAGTAGATGAAGCTTACGTAGTACGTCTCATCGAATCCCTACGTAGCGACTGTGCCACAGGCTACGATAATATCTCAGCGAAGGTACTCAAGCAGTCGAAATCTATTTTGGCTGTTCCCATTACACACATCTGCAACCGAGCGATTGAATGTGGCATCTTTCCTGACGCTTTAAAAAAAGCAGTTGTGCACCCTATTTTTAAAGGTGGAGATAAGATGAATATTACTAACTACCGACCCATTTCTGTATTAAGCACGTTATCAAAGATCCTAGAAAAAATACTTAACACTTGTCTAGTAAATTTTTTAAATAAACATAAGACAATTGCTCAAAATCAATATGGTTTTAGAACCGGTGTATCGACGGAGGATGCAGTCGTGGATGTCGTCCAAGCATTAGCCCATAGACTAGACCAAAAGATGAAATGCTTTGGCGTATTCCTTGATTTGTCGAAAGCCTTTGACACGGTATCTATCCCCACACTCGTCACAAAACTTGAGCACATTGGGGTGCGTGGCTTGGCGCTCAGTATCTTTAAAGACTATCTGTCCAACCGTACTCAGTGTGTGAAGATTGACGCCTTGACTAGTGATGATACGACTTACGATTTCGGAGTCCCTCAAGGAAGCATTCTAGGGCCTACCCTCTTCCTTGTGTATATTAATGAATTGTGCCAGGCCCAGATACCGAACTGTGACATTTTTACATACGCCGACGACACCGCTTTAATAATTTATGACACTAACTGGACTAAAGCAAGACAAAGTACAGAACGTGCGCTTCGGCTTGTGATGGAATGGCTCTCTGATAATCTTCTGACGCTAAATGTAGCAAAAACAAAAGTCATTCAATTCTCCTTACCTAACACCACCCTCCCACCACAAGAATCAGGAATGGTTAAAGCCCATATTTGCGCAGGTGAGTTTTCTGATTGTAACTGCCCATTCCTGGATCTGGTTACAGGCTTGAAATATCTAGGAGTCTACATTGATCATAGGCTAAGCTGGCATCCCCACATTGAAGCCCTATGCACCCGGATCAGGAAGCTCATTTATATCTTTAAGGAGCTTAGACACTCTACTGACTATGATACAGCGCTTATGGTTTACCGTAGCCTCTGTGAATCTGTTATCACCTATTGCGTCCCTGTCTGGGGAGGTACCTATAAAACTTCTTTAATTTTAGTAGAACGAGCTCAAAGGGCTATTCTAAAAGTAATGCATTTCAAGCCCAGAGACTTCCCTACTGCCGAACTCTATTCCATTGCGCGCGTGCTGTCAGTGAGACAGCTGTTTATACTTCGAGCTGTTCTGCGAAGACACTCCATGTTACCTTTAGACTCAAAAATCCTGTTGAGACGCAAAGGAATTCCAGTGTGTAAGCCTGTGAGGTGTCGTTCCGCATTTGCAGGACGTCAATTTGTTGCCCTAAGCTCTCGCCTTTATAACAAAATAAATAAAATATTGTCAATATATACGTGTACAAAATTTGAAGTGAAAAGAAAACTCACGAACTGGTTGCAGGATTTATCATATGACGAAACTGAAAATTTACTCAGGGTGACGTCTTAAAGATGGTGTATGGTTATATAAATCTCAGTGTATTGGTCTCTGTTGTTATTGACCTACCTCTTTTCCATTTATCTTTTTATTAAAAACCTAAGATGTACTTGCACGACGATCTATGTTTATAATGTTGTATGTCAATTAAAGCTGGGGAACTTCGGCTTCTGAGATACAGGCTTCTTGCCTAGTTCAGGAGTCAGATGTTTCGACCTTAAACCGTGTCTCCGCTGTACAACCTAATCCTAAGACATATTCTTGTACTTTTTAGTTTTCTGTCTGTACAAATAAACAATTTATTATTATTATTATATTATTATTATCTATCTCGTGGTCCTCCGTACAGTGGTCAAAAGCCATGAAACCATCGTAATTCACAAATCCGTAGGTTGACTCCCACGAGATTGGATAATCCCATCCAGGCTTGTGAATGGATTATCATCATTTTTTTCGAGATTCTCTCCACTTTTGTCATTTAACTATCAGATTTTTTTAATGCATTACGGCTATCTTATTAATTACTACCATGTTTTTGGCATATTGAGCCAGTTCGAACTCGTAACCGAAATAAAATTCAAAGCGCTCGATCAGAAAAGATTGGCTTCAGAAAAAATCTAAACATTACAAACGTTTTCTTAATGATTGTAACTTCATCAGAATTGGCTTTTTTTCAGACTACAGTGGAGTTAGCTTTATGATTATTACACATCAAATGATTGTAATTTATACTGCCATAATAAAAACCAGGCTTATAAACCGGAATTTTTAATAGAACTCTCATATAATATCTCCCCTAAAAATACCTATCTAGCAATGTCATGGTTGCAATCAGGCCAGTGTGTTGACTACAGTATGAACTCATCTATGACTTGTTTCCTCGTCGTGTTGTCCCTAGGGAGGTCCATGTTCACCTGTCGGCGGTCGTTTGCCGGTCGTGATTTTAGCTAGCTTCACCCCACTACGTTATAGTGTTCCAGAATAAATCACGAGTTTGGGAAGTCAATTATTTGAGAAAAACTATGAAATGAATGTGATAAAGTTAGAAGCATCTCTGGAAACTGTTAGCACAAAAACCTAAAACAACACTGTTAAATAATGGTTTCAAAGGAAGACACTTACCTATATTGAAAAACTGAGTTCCAAAGTTTCCTTTACAAAAAATGTTTCATTGGCATTTCTAAACACTTTGGGCCAATTGAATAGCAGTATCGGGTTCCATTCGATCGGTTTCTGATAGCGCGGTATCAGTTATTTTCGTGTTCGGATCTCGACCGATTCTTTGTTGGCGGTCCATTCGACTAGTCCTTCCTACACGCTTATTTGAATCCCCTTTCTAAGCGACTTCCTTTTCTGTGAGTGTCAGGTAATTATCTGTGTGGCATTCCAATTTTACGATCGAACGGTTAATTCAGTTTAAATCTCTTCGTCTAATACGTACTCGGCTGTAGGCAGTGCCTAATCCCAGTCCCTCGGAGCCAGTTCTCGAGTCTCGAGCAAGCGCGTCTAATATGGAGTGGGACTCTTTATTTTCGTTTGTATTCAACTTTCAAAGTGGTTTAATAGTCAGTCCACATTTTTAAAGCTGACTAATTAGAATTTTAAATCTTATTCAAACGTACGTGCGCTTGGAGCTTAGGCGTGCAGCTTTTCATAATTAGTGGAACTGCTTTTTTATTGGGTGTAGAAAACTTTCATGCATACTTAATTAAGTCAAAATCTCTTACAGCAAATTAGCGTAATAGAATATTATTAATAAAAAAGGGTTGTTAAATGATTCCCGTATCCGTCTCCATTAAATAGAATCGTCGTATCAGTAAATAAAGTTCGGTGCCAACTCATCAGCCGCAGTGGGCTGGGATCTGATAAAAGTTGTCGGAAACTTTCTTTTGCGATATCGCCACCTTCGTCATGTAAATTGGACAAGTTGTGGCCGACACTGATGCTTGTTTCATTGGTAAATATAGATTAGCTCTTAATCTGACCGATTCTCGCACGAAATTGTTTCCAGATGAACGGGGTCCGGCTCATTGCGGGACAGGGTCGTTCGGGTCAAGTAGCTTTTGTAATACTTCCACAGGTAGAAGAACTGTCGGGGACGTCGAAGGTCACCCAATTACCTATTTATTTAATTACAAATGTGCTTCCGTGTAGATATGTGAAGGAGTATTCTCTTCAAAATATGAAGTATAATTACTTTCGTAACTAAATAATTGACTCTAGAAAGTCAACAATCCCAACAAGCAAAGTAATCTTATAAAAAAAATTATAAGTCTATTTCTACTTATAAAGTTCTTGTTATGGTATTGCGGTAGGCTCTTATACTTATAATATCATTTGCCAAGCCTAAACATACTCAAGCGCATTAGATCTTATATCTCGGTCTTATAGTTCGCTATAAGACTGACCTCTAAAACATTTATAAGAACACTTTTACTTGTAGCAGTATTTCCCAAGCATAAATATGCTCAAGAGTAATTGTTCTTATATATCAGTCTTATATATATCTACAAGATTATCTTTTAAGACACTTATAAGACTACAATCCTGAATAATATTTTGATCTTATACAAGTATTTTATAAGAGAAAACGATCTTGTAACATACTTAGCTGAGACCACTACAAGTTTGTGCCGTCATAGTCTTGCACAAGACTTAATAAGAGCGCTATAAGTTAAAAAAAACCGGCCAAGTGCGAGTCGGACTCGCGCACGAAGGGTTCCGTACCATTTTCTATGAAAACTGAA
>NWSH02000517.1:9469678-9520264 GCA_002382865.2 Heliothis virescens
CCTCAATTTATTTAACTCGAAGTAACCCCGCTCACACTTCTTCTTTTCTATGTTATACTAGGTATGTGGCAATATATTTTCCTCAATCGGGAGTGGAAAATATTTCTGAACACGGAAACCTTCCAATTATCCACCTAACGCACTTGATTTAATTTATTGATTTGATTTCTCATGTTAGAAAATATGAAAAAATGAAAAGTAGACTTCTACTAAACTTTTTGAGGAAAATTATTTTGAACGTGGTACAGACACAGTCTTTGAGAAATAGCAATTTTTGGGAAACCGCAAAATTATTAACTTTGTTCTTTATAAGTTGTATGTAATCAGATTCGTTCAGTCTGTCTGATTTGAACTGACTTCAAGGGAACCCTAATTTGGTTTAAAATGGAGGCGAGTAATCTGGACAGAAACTGCTACAAGTACTTGTTTACTTATATAGTACTTAATCAAGAGCAATTTTAAAACATGGCGGATATGCATTAGAATTTATGAAATAATTTATTCGCAACATTATACTAATGTGGTATTTTTCGAAGGGCCCCGTGAAATTAACTAAATTCCGATACATATTTACAGTAAATATGACTTCCCCACGAGTTCACACGCTATATTTACAATACATTACCGATGTTTTAAAGTAATACAAAATAATAGTAAGTTTACTTTTATGTTTTTACGTGCGTATAACACAAAAAATCCGTCAAAGCAACAACGAAAATAACCTGTACTAAAATAAAGATTGCTCTTATAAAATACTTACGTCAGATACTAACAAGAGTGTTTGCACTTGTAATTGTGTAGTCTCATATCATATAAGTGCTATTGAGCTTCGTCAAGTATATTAAAAGATAGTTATAAGACTAAATGTTCTTATAACTGCACCCAAATTCGACCTTATAGCATGCTACAAGATTCATATAAGTGAAAATAAAATACTCTGAAAGAACGCTTTAAGTACTGATTTTGCTTGTTGGGAATATGAGCTCCGTAATATACGCCTTTCATGTTTATTTTTATACTTATCAAACTGTAGGTAATGAAAAAACCGATACAGCGGATCAATATTCAATTTTCATTTAAGTGAAAAGTTTCTACTAAATCTCGCTATAATAAAGCGCACATGTCTAAAGCGCTCGATTGCCTTTAACGGATTCAAAGTTTTTATTGAAACGAAGCAGATCCAAAAAGTAAACAACTGTGGATACTTTTATCCTTTTCAACCCGGTTAACCCGTAAACCATCTCAGTTTAAGGAGGCATTAAATCGCAACTCAAACAAGAACCGTTACACTGAAGTTAACTCACATATTGCTTTGTGTCACGAACGCTAAAGCGAACCGAGTATAGTTGAAGAGATGCGAAGTTGGAGTGAGATGGGGGATGCCAGATGGGAGAATGGGTGTGGAGGGCGTAAAAGGAGAAAAACTACATCGCTAAAAGTGAATGCGGTCGAAAGCCGCGCTTATTTTCAGCGCTAAGTGCATGGATTTTTTCAAGTGAAGCCATGAGCAGGCTAGGTAGCTATACGAGTGACGACGCGCCGTCATACCAATGGGCTGCAGTACGCAGCTGCCGCCGACAAAAGAGCTGTTTATACCACCGTATATTTCTATGCCACGCTACTTTCAATCACGTATAAGTTAGTAGTTATTGTAACAAGTGTCTACCTGGGACTTCATTTGTTTTAATCATAATAAGTACCCTCTTCTAATACCCTATGAGTTTACGATGTCTAGTGTTAGTGTAAAATTACAGTGTTATGCACTGTAATTTTTTTAACACGAATATTATTTCTTGCATTTACTGTTGCATAATTATTGCATACATTATTATCTGCAAAGCTACCAGCCTCCATTACCGTTTCGTATAAATAACCAATCCACCGAAAATCATGTTTTATCGCTTATTACAATTAAGCAATACCTATCTGGTTAATTACACTAATGTGTCGCGGTCTATAACCAGTGACATCGGATAATAACGCTTTTAAACTTTGCATTGAGCGCCTATTTGACGGCTTATTAAAGTGCTTTTACCATCATTGTTACAGGCTCGAATAACCTGGCATTTCTAAACAACAGATAAATACCTACGTGGTGGGTTTTATAATTTGTACCGTGAAAATGTCACCATTTTGGGATCAGTGCGGGTCAGGTTGTAGCGTTTTTAAACCAGCAAATTTTCCGCTTGAAGTCATCAGTGCATCTAAAAAAAAACAGAAACCTTTATTTGTCTCCAATGAAACCACGGGACTAGTTCCGGATTTTTGGAAGGCAAACGTAGGGCGCAAGCCAACATGCTGAAGACCTTTTGATGTAACTTTAATGAAGTGGTGACACAAAACCTAGTATTATTATTATCAATTTCTTGGATTACCAGTACAATAAAATTATTAAACTTATGTTGAATCCAGGCACTCCTGGTTCTTCTCCTTAAGACAGTGGAACAGACTAAGTAAATTTTATTATTAAAAAAATTTTCTTGTATATTATTTAGGCTTCTGTTCACACTGTAACCTATAATATATGAAGATACAAACAGGTGTTGTATCAGAATAATGCATCAATGGCTGTGCTGGACAGGGATTATTAGTCGTGTAACTCAATTATGATGTGCGTAGAGCGTTTGATGGGATGTTGTCATATAAATATGTCGTATAAGTATGTATATGTTGAAGAAATTGATACCATTGTGATATTTCTTAGTATCAATTTGAGAGATTTGCTAGATTATTTGCAGTTTATAGTGACTGAAGGGGGATCTATATTTTTAACACGGTCATATATTTTTGGGACTGTACTGAGATAGTATATTAAGTTGGCACTCAGAGCTAACTCAAAAAGGTGCTCCAGATTATTCATCAATTATATGTAGGTATACAGGCCTCTCTACAAGCGAGCATAAACTTGACACCAAAACTTACAAACTAAACACCAGTATACAAATACCCATAAGCATCAAGTTACTTTGTTTAATTCTGATACCAAATAATTAGAAAGGAAGTAAAACAGAATTAAAATTATCTCATCCTCCAATAGTGAGATAACCGTTCACTTTCCAGCCTATTTTCTAAATTAAAAGCACAAACCAACAGGTTGTTTATTTAAAGTGCGCTTCAAGAAGTTAATTAGATGAGGGAGACCAGCCAAGTTTAATTTGTTCTAAGGAATTCGTGACATTGCCAAAAAAGTCATTATCAATGTTTTTTAAGCCCACCTCCGATGTTGTCTAACAAAAATAAGGTTCGTATCATTTATTCAGAAGAAGGTATACTGAAGGGCATCGCAATTAAACGGTGCTTTATTTATTTAAGGCTTTAAAGATAGACATAAAATTGAACACACATAAAACTTGAAGTTGTTTAGACAACTTTTATAACATTCTATTTTACTGCGACAGTTAAATTACAGTGTGTTAAGTTTTTTTTTTTTATCATGTAGCTGTTATGTCCTCATACTTGTGTCTCATAACATGTATAATTAAATGTTGCAATATTTATAAATTATGTAAGTATTTAGTATTCTAATGCTGTATAACTGTACAATCTTCTTCTGCCAATCAAAACATGGCAATAACTATAGCGAAAATTGTGTATATTCACTTAACTAAATCTTATGCTAGGCCTAGCACAGATTTGTGATGTGTAGATCGCTTTAACGCTTTAGTTTATCGTGCTGTAAGGACCGTTCTGACACTTTGATGTTGCTGGCCACTGCTTTATTAAGTTGCTCATTTCCTAAGCTGTCTGATAAAGATAATGAAACAAGAAGAAATATTCTATAATCTTAGTAAGTAGATACTTATCTATATCAGATCATGCGGTTGCACCGCATCTGTTTAATTAAAGTTTAATATCCATAGTTAGTGTGTATCAAAGTATACTTATTTTCAAATGCAAATGAATTCAAGCCGAAGAGTATTTCATTTTTTTAAAGGTAAATACAATGTGAAAAACTTTGTGAACAGAAAATATTGTATTACACATTACTCGAGTGTACAAAACCATAGTTGGTAAAGTTGTTTGTTCGTTATTTTATCTCAAGTGTATAAATTTATGGTCTTTTATACTTTTTCAAAACGACACGTAATTTTATCGCTGTAGGGTTACTTGGTTTCACTCCACTTATAAGTTCCTACTAGTACTACTACTAAACAACAAACACACTTTTTTATCATTAAAAAAATATCAGCATCTATATTTTGCCAAAACCATTTATTTACGTTTATCAAGATATGTCATTTTCTTTCCAACAAGAAAACATCATTTAAAATTGTATCGTCTAACATTGTACCACTTTATCGGCCATAACAATACAATTTCGTCGTTTAAGGTAAATAAAAATAACGTGTTTTTGACATTCATAACGTTATTGTAGGCGAATGTGTAGGGGCCGCACCTGGGCCGCCAACAATGGGCCCATACAATACCCCGCGAAGTAAACTGAATAACTTTATTTAAGAACACAATAAACCACTTTTTACTAGAAAAGGTCTGAATTGTGTAATGCTATCGTGGGTCGGATAGGAAGAAAAGGAAACAAAAAACCTTAGGCAATTTTTATGTGTATTTTTGAAGAAGTTCTAAGCAACAAGATTACCTATATTCAATACATTGAATATTGGTGGGTTAGTGTTCTACATTTCTGTCTTTAATTCCACGGTACGATGCGTTTGGGCATCCGATTATCTACACCTTGAAGGTTTTCATTGAATACACATATAAAGAAAAAAATAAATTTTCTTTAGATAACTAACATAAAAATCGACTTTTTATTTTTTTCTCAGTTTCTTTTATTCATGTTAATTCATGTTAAATTCATGTTAAAGCTAGTATTGAGCCTAGCCACTTGTTTTTGAGTTCTACAATTCTCAAGAAGTTGGAAAGAATCGGCATTACTTCGTCGTTAGAGGGTTGAAGAGGAAAACAAAAGGCAATCGAGCACTTCACCACCTTTTGAAAATACATCAGTCGCGCAGGCTAAAGGTCGTGGTAGAGCTTTGCTTCTATCCAATTTTATGCCTATATTTTGTTACTAAGATAATGTTTAAAATAGTGTTTATTTTTCCAAAGCTTTAAACTTCAAACTTTATACAGGAGTGTTAACAGGTCTGATTAAAAAAAAAGCATTTTAGTGTCAGTTCCGACGGGGAAGTCCATAAGACTAAATTTTATACAGCAGAGTGGAAATCGATCATACAGAGGCAGACGAACAATGGGGAAACAGCTAATATTATACCTATATTCTTAACATTAATTCACAAAATAGAATTTCGAGTATTGGTAGGAATTGAGGTTACACAAGAAGCTGTTAGGGGTTAAAATTCCTTTGAATGAAATTGAAACTAGAATTCGCAGATCGGTTCCAACGCTCAGTATTGAGGTTAGTTCTGGACCGCAAAGTCACTGAAGTATATACGGAGCTTGCAGTTACAGTATCGTTTCATTGCATTCAGAAAACGACATATCGCTTCTTATGCAAAGGTCAAAGCTTGGCTTTGCCTAATAGTGGTTAAATAATCGATGTGTGAACAAGAATTTTCATTGAAAATGGCCCTGGTCTGCAGGATTGTACGGTCTATTCTTACTTACAAATACGGACAAAGTTTTATCAGTACTATTAATATTTAAAAAAATGGTTACTTTTAGAAGAAAAAATGAATAACTAATAGCATATAGAGCGGTTAGCACGAACGCACTAATGTAATCGTAATATGTACGTGACTTATTTTTGAATGGAAGATATTCGTTTCACACGAATTTTTTTATTTAAACTGAAGCTTTTATTCATGTTTACCGAATACTTAATACAGCTAAGTTATAAAAATCTGCTTATGTAGGTAGATATATCACTGACAATGCTGTGGCGTTTTGAAACACTGAGCATCCAAATAGTCGACTCGCCAAGAAGTAGAAGAAGTAGGTACAGTTGTGTTCTTAGTTTTACATTAACACTACAATGGCATTAGTAAGTTCTCTGGTCCATTGGACCGTGGTATTATTTAACGTAAATTCTATACCAGTCCATGGTCTCTGCGCATAAATCGGATTACAGCATATTATATTAACTGGTCTCAGACAAAGGGTCGTGACATCTTATAGCTGAGGCTCGTTCGTCCACTTCATTAAGACATGAATTATGAATGGGGGGCATTAGCATCCGTCTAGAGAGTACGTAACTATGACCACCATTGTTATGCAGATTGTTGCCGGACGGCACCAACCCTCCAATATGAGATGTTTGCAAACAAATATACATCGATAATAACCGCTTGTTGCTAATTGTTCTTGGAAATGCAAATTGTTGTAGTCATTGTGGCTTGAAGTTCTTCGCTTATTGTGAAGCGAGGGGTTGACAACAATGTTTAACGGATTAACTCTGCTTAAGGTCAATGATACGAGGCTTTAGGCATTATAGTACCTACCTAAGGTTGACATAAGGGTACAGGATTTGATAAAGATTTTGTTTTACGGTATGGTAAAATGCCTGAAATGCAAAAAAGTTAGAGTTAAAATAAAAACAACTCTTTTGGACATGTAAAAAATATACATAGATGAAACATTACCTAACTGTAAACTAAGCTCAGGTAAGCTGGGCAAGCTTTTCGAGATACTTTTTAAAGGTTTCTTTTCCATTTAAAATACCGTGTAATATTCAACTTCACCGGCAGCCACAGAGACAACTTTGCTCAAAAACCGAGAAAGCTGTTTTAAAATGAAGTCCAAACTTCGGCAAAAGTCAGCAACCGGGAACAAGCTCGCCACAGTTCGAATAAACACTACGTACACCTTTATGTAGATAGTTCAGTGAGTTTACACCACGATTTAATGTCAAAACGACCACATTAACATTTCGTATGCAGTGAAAGTCCCCTCTGTAACCTATATATTCCATTGAATGCGAAACTAGGTAACTTTTCGCAATAGTGAAAAGCTACGGAGTTGGAACAAAGAGCTAGAAAAGTTTCGCCTCAAAAACGTGCAGTTTGCTTTAATTTTAACTTTCTAGATGATAGTGGCACAACAGAATAATTTAATAATGCGGCCTCTAAAAAATCTAATTTTATTGTTTTTTCAAACACGTTAATTTTACCATACGATGCAATTCTTACAATACTTTTCATTTCATACAAACGAAAAAAAATACTAAGTCATATTCAAATTCTTCTCCATATTGGATTACGCAAATAATCCACCAGGGGAATACAACCCAACCTAACAATACAACCTTTGTACCTCGCGGATTATTTTTGCACCTAAACATACCGCATCCCACGAGGAAACAGAAAAACGTCACAAAAAGAGCGTATTCCCATCTATTATGCGTATACTTATATAGGTGTCCTAGCACTTAAGATGCAAACAGTGACGTACAAATCGTGATACACAAGGGACAGACAGAGTACTGAGCCGATATTGTGTTACCTCACTACGTCGAACAAAGATCTCCGAATATCAGCCGGCGGCCTAAACTTTGACTTTGACAGACTGGACAAAGACTTCAAAGGGAACCTCTGCGAGGGTGTGCCATTAATAAAATGCTTTGGTGACTTTTATGTGGCGTTGTGCCTCTTCCAGTACTATTGATGTGTATTAGATAGGTTTGGGCACAAATACGTTGTTTCTTTTGACTTGTTTGCTGAGAGGAAATGGTGTACGAGTATGTTTTTGTGGTTAAAACTGTGGTATTCATGTTTTAAATCTCTTTCAATATTTCGTTCTTAATTAAAGTAGTTGCAATTTAAAGCTGTTCAGAAGACCTGATGAATTTTCTGTTTATTAAAAAAGGTACAAATTCTCATGAATACAGCGGACAAACATTACATTAGTATAAAAATATAAAGTTTACATCCAGTACAAAACATTTCAACCCACTTCTAATGTACCATATTTATTCAATGAAAACTCAGCACATCCCACTGTTTGCGTATTACACGACTACAGGACCACTGTTCCTAGTAGACAAGTTTCCATTTTACCAACATATATGGTACCTAAGGTTGTCGCAATGAAAATAACAAAGCCTTAGGTAATTTCGCTAATGCAAGTGGTTACACCCTATCTACATCGCACTTACAGCGGCTTCGCTCAAAGGTACCTATTAAGAGGGTCGACACACGGGATATTGTCAGACCTTCTCCGGTATATTTTGACTAAGTGTTAATATTAAGGTTCCGTACGATAGTTTGAGTGTACGAATGGTCTAAGAAATTGGGAACGGTGCGAGTATTGTGTTATAGTAATCACCTTACCTCACTGTCCCTGTAATGGTTTCTGGAACTCTCGGCGATGTACTTACCTACCTACAGTTTTGTGAACGCTGGGTAAAGAGAAACAGGGACATAAGTTTTACTTGGTTTATATTTGTTTCGCAGGCAATATCATACATTTACATAAGGCCAATAAATAAAGAAACACTGGCTTCATGAATATACACACAATTCTTCGCCAGTTGTGAAAAGAAAAATGAAACACAACACATCCGCATAAAATATGACTACGAAACTTCCACTTAGTATTATAGATACAGTTTACAAATTATTTTCTCATAAATTCAACAATATTAAAAACGTTAACAATTTACAAAATTTTCTCTATATTTTATAGCATTTCGGATTTACATACACTTTCTCATAATACAGCTATAAAATTTTATTGATAACAAATTATATGAATGAGCAAACAAAGTTCTAACGTTTATAACCGCTTAGCTACGTTATATTATGTACATATACATTAACAGTTATTATTTGTTCATTTATTTTACATATTTTAACATTTTTAAATATTTTATAAATACGTATAAAAGAATAAAACATTTAAAAATATAAAAATAGTCTCCCACCGGCATCGGGAACATGGTCCAAGCTACCGGCGGTCAGGGCTCCATAGAGAGAAACCTCCTAACAATGCGTGCCGTGTCCAGAAGTACAGCTTTCTGCATCAAGCGCTTGATCCAACCATCTAACGCGAGCCTCTTTAGGTGAGAATCAAGGCTCTTGGCGATTAAACCATTGGCTGAAACGACTATCGGCACAATGATTGCAGAATCCACATGCCAAATGTTGACAACCTCGTGGGCTAGATCAAGATACTTAAGTTGTTTATCTTTTTCAGCTTTCACGAGGTTCTCATCATGCGGCACGGTGATGTCAACAATCACTGCACGGCGTTCTAATCGATCTATCACCACTATATCAGGCTTGTTAGCCATAACAGTCCGATCAGTGATGATAGATCGATCCCAGTACAATGTGACATGACCATTTTCGAGAACTGGGTCGGGCACATACCTGTAATATGGTACCTCCTTAACAGTTTATTATTTAGATATACAATTATTATGACACTGAGTAGTTACACGCGCACGCGACGCAACACAAAACGAGTTTCGTATTTTAGTAGAAAATATTATACAACAGCAATATAAGTACTTTAGAGTAACATAATTATTAAAAAATGTTCATGAATATGGATGTAATACACTCAATACTTTAAAGTTCCAACAGTATTTATTAACTCAATAATATTATTTCCATACATTATTAAGCATTTACAATGTTAATACAAGCTGACATCTGATGAAATGCTAATGACTATTACATACGTACACTTATTTACTGTTCGTTCACCGTTCCCTATAAAACGTACCATACGTAGTACCATAGTCTTTAATCTGAACGATAAACACTGTCTTACGTCCAATTAGTAAGACACAGACACTTGTAATTGCCGAACAATGTTAAGCCATGCACAATTTTAAGACAAACCAACACAAAAGAATTAGTTTAATTACGTTACACGCGAATACGTGACGGATTACGCTGGGAATTATACAGAAATATCTTCTTTTGATACAGAAAATTTATTATGAAAACTAAATATTTATTATTTATTAGATTTCAAGCAAATGGACAGAGTCAGTCGAGGGCAAGTAGGTCAGTTAAATAAGCGAGACAATTTAGACCAGAATAAGTAAATATGGATTATAGCTTTTACATAAAGTTAAGTTTCTGCTTCTACACGACCTTGTTCCGGTCAGTACCTTCACTGTTATAAACTGAAAACGAGTAACTTTTTTAGATTTTTATCGTCTCAACTTTGCACATGGCTATAAGTAAAAGTTTAGCATGTAGCGAGGACTAAGGTCGTTATTAAAAAGGTTGCGCTCACGGGGAGCGCGGGAGCGGCAGCGGCGGCGGGCCCGCCCCCGCCTAAGAAGCTCGCATCTTCATCCCTTGGCCCACCTTCCCTGAGAGGACCCTGAAGGCTGGAGCGGACGTCATTTGTTTCTTCGATGGAGTAGTCGCGATCGTCATCGTCGCGAGATTTACGATTTGGCAACTCCATTTCTGAATAGAAGATGAGAAACAAGAATTTTACGCACATTCTGTAATTCAAATGATGTGACTACTTCTGGTGATAAAACAATATTTTTAAATATTTATTGCAGACTAATCGGGAAATGATGTATCAAAACGTGGTTTTATCCCGTTTTTCGCAAAATATCTATTTCAACACAAAGTTATAATTATAATTTATATTATCAACCAACACACAATAGCACAACTATCTCAGAAACACGATCAGACGGAGACAGAACAAGCCACATAGACCATGGTTTACAATCGGTTCTTGCTATACAAAGTTCCATTGACAAAGACAGTAGTGGCGGCTCCTTTGTCCAAGACGTTACTTACCGTACAACCTAATGTTGCCTTCGGCATCGCCTATAGAGTTCTTAGATATGCACTTGTAGCCTCCGAGGTCACTCCTCTGTATGTTTCGGATAACGAGGCGCATCTGCACGCTGTAGGCAGAGCTGTTGATCTCAGTCATCTGGTATTTGTCGTTCGATATTATCATTTCACCTGGAATGTTATAGTAGGTCAGTTGTGGTATCTGGATAGAAATATAGAAGTAGGCATGATTTGTGTTTTTAATTTGACAAGGCTATTGTATAAATTATGTGGTTATTTTGTTGATATTTTATTAACCTATATAAAACATGCATCAATAAATTATCAATTTTTAATGACCCTATTAAACTTAATTGAAAATATTAGCGTCAGTAAATTAAAAAATCTTGTTACACAATTATCAAATACTAGCTTCTGCCAGCGACTTCGTACGCGGATCATATCGCTTACACAGGCAATAACGGGATCGTAAAAATTAGCCTGTCATAACAAATACTTCTAAAACATATGATTTCCATACAAACTATCTACCCCCGTTTTACATCCCTAAGGGTAGATTTTCGTAAAATCTTTTCTTAGATCATGTTAATACCCTATAATAAACCTATGTGCTAAACATATCTCTTACTTCAATAACATAGGACTTGCATACAAACTAACTCCCAACCCCCATTTTACACCCTAAGGGGTGGAATTTCTAAAAATGGCGAAACACGTGTTTACTTATTTATTTCAAGGAATAACTTTACGAAGTTTCATGTAAAAATTCGTAATAATATTCGTTCGCCATATAATGTTTCAACCCCAATTTCAACCCCTTAGGGGTGGAACATCAAAAAATGACGAATCACGTGTTTACTAATTTATTTTGAGGAATAACAACACGAAGTTTCATGTCGAAATTCGTAATAAATATTGGTTCGCCATACAAATTTCAACCCCTATTTCTACCCCTTAGGAGACGAATTTTGAAAAATCGTTTCTTATTTCGCGTGAGAGTCATAATATGAATCTCTGTGCTAAATTTCAGGTTCATAGGTTCACGGGTTTGGGCCCTGCGTTGGTGAGACAGTGAATGAGTCAGGAATTTGAAACCCCCGTCTACCCCATTAGGCGTGAAATATCAAAAAATGACGAAACACGTGTTTACTTATTTATTTCAAGGAGTAACTTCACGAAGTTTCATGTCGAAATTCGTAATTAATATTGGTTCGCCATACAAATTTCATCCCCTATTTCAACCCCTTAGGAGACGAATTTTGAAAAATCCTTTCTTATCTCGCGTGAAGGTCCTAATATGAACCTCTGTGCAAAATTTCAGCTTTGTAGGTTCACAGGTTTGGGCTCTGCGTTGATTAGTTCACCATAAAAATTGACAACCCCATTTGAACCTTCAACCCCATTTTAACCCTTTAAAGGATGTATTTCGAAAAATTGTGAAACACGTGTTTATTTATTTATTTTAAGGAGTAACTTCACGAAGTTTCATGTCGAAATTCGTAATTAATATCCATTCCCTATACAAAGTTTCAACCCCTATTTCAACCCCTTAGGAAACGAATTTCAAAAAATCCTTTCTTATCCCTGGTGAGAGTCTTAAGATGAACCTCTGTGAAAAATTTCAGCTTTATAGGTTCACGGGTTTGGGCCCTGCGATGATGAGTCAGTGAATCAGTCAGGACTTTGAGTTTTATATATATAGATAGAAGAAGAAGATTAATAAAATGATGTTTACATAATGCCAAAGTCTTTGGTTTCAGTTGATACAGTCATTTGTTTCATCGCCCTTTATTCGATAGGCACAAGCCTTTCCGTCCATTTATATTCGGCCACTTCCGACCATTGTCCGCCCGATATCGAATTGAAATATTGTTTCGGCATGTCGTGTGCGGAACAATACACTATATGCTCACATAATGTATCTACTTTGCAGTATGTGCTAGCAGAACGGCATTTGGTTAAAATAATATTCAATTTCATTTCATCCCATGTTGCAATGTCAACAAGCAAATGTTGATTTTGGGGGCAAGTGTTAACATTATTCGTTCGTGTTCAATTTGTCAGTCGGAAAGCTTAATGTGCTTCACAAAACAATAGTAATTACAAGGATAAACTGCCGCTTTGCGATTGTTAATCCATTAATAGCGGTGTATGTCGCGACCGAGCCATGGTTGGAGGGGCTCGCTGTTTGCCAATCAAAATGTAAGCCTTGTTATGATTATTGGCTATTTATTTGGCTTGCATTAAGGGTTTAATTCTCTATTCAGTGTGATACCAATCGGGATCACTATGTTATTATTGTTGTTCGTGTTAATCACTGGAATAGTTTTTATGTTTTTATTTATATTGTCGATGAAAATTATACTTATAACACTGTTTTATAGAATGAGTTTCTCTTTGTTTTGATTCTTTTACATTCTGAAATTTTGACGATATATTAGCACTTCAACCACTTGTGAGTTAAAACCGAACCCAGGTCTATAATACCGATACATTGAATAGAATATACAGTCATGGATACTACAGGATTTGTGCCTAGAAAATCCGTGAATCCAACGAAAACAATCGGTGTGCGAATCTAAACATAGCCAACGTTTTGAATAATAGATAGTATGTGCGCTGGTGTTTTTGATCTGTGCTATACGTACTGCATCTACCTGTTTGTGTTCCTTCTATGTATTTGTAATGGATTTAACGCTGCAAACTGGAAATATGATTGAACTTGCATGGAGATCCGAACTAGCTTGAACATTCAAACTTTTTAAAGTTTAACGACTTTATGTGTGTGAGTTTACATTTGAGACTCATACATGAGAGATCATGTTTTGCACGAAAGTCTGACGTGTAATTTTTAGGAAGGATTTCACTCCATAGGAACCCTTTAAAAAGTGTCACGCCTTTTAACTGCACCTAGCTTTTCTGAAGAAAAAATTGTAGACAACAACAACGTGCCTTATAATTTTACAGTCAATCATCATTTTTATTACTGCATTTTATTTTATTACATTAAAATCATCAAAATTGGCAGTACAACAGAAGTAAAAATATCTCGTTATTGAAAGAAAACGTTGAAAATGTGTGAGTAGACTGGGTACAGCGATTTCGTTGAATATTTGTCGTGAGCTACATTATTACCGTGGCGGGGCCCGCGATGCCTCGTTCGTTCAACATTAAAAATTGCTTGCATTCTTCTTGCTTCGCTTTATTTTGTGGGCGAGGTTTTTATTTTTTATTGCTAGCCAGTGACCATGGCTTTCTGGTATTAAAATTGAAATTTTGGTTATAGGCATTTTAATTAATAGGATTCACTTGGCTGTTTGTTCTAATGTCAAACGCACACCTATCATACTCGTCCGTGGCAATCGCGTCGACACGAATTTTAAGAATTCTTTACTTGAAATCGTATGAAATCAGCATGCAATCCGAAAGAATCACAGATATGACAGAGGAATTCCGATGACGTCTTCAGATTCGAGCGGCTTACGGTTGTGAATGGCATTATAGTCGTGTATGATTTTTTTCTACTCGTTCAGTTCAGTGTCCCTAGAATTTGATTCCTTCGACGCGGTTGCCGCGGTCGGTTGTATCAGGTGTGCATTCACCACTACTGTGTTACGAATTTGATTGTAGAACCTATGTTGTGTCTTCTTCTTCTATCTAGATTATATTTTCTGAATACTGTTAATTGTACCACAATAATCCTAATATAATAGGAACAGTAGGAACACTTTGTGAATGTGTAAAGTTGAAATCTTGTCTGTTCTGTTGACGGGCGGTGTTAAGCTATATTAATTTAGCCAACGACACTAACTACAATTAGTTGTACACACTCCGCACAGCATTTACTTGAGACTCAAATGAAAATGTAGAAGGTTCTACATTTTATGCAGGATGAAATATAATTGGTGCATTTTAATGGTAGTTTTACTGTCTGTCTATCCTTTGCTTTTCCAGCATACATGCCAAAACTACAGAACCGATTTGAATGTTTGGTATACAGACGTAAAGCCTGAAAAAGGCTTAAGCTACTTTTAGGTTTAAGGTATAGTTCCCTTAGGACATAGCTGAAACTGCGAAGTATAAGCTAGTTTTTAGATCAAGTACCAAAACGTCATCATTTCATCGTTAATTACTAATAATTAATTAGTAAATAATTTCATTGTGACATCTAGGTAATAGGAATGGACTTTGCGATAAATACTTTTGAGTGAAATTAAATCTGCTCACTGATCAGGTACCAAATATTACCGCAACTAAAATCAAATTAATAATTATTATCTGTTTAGAAACCGAATAATATTCCAGTAAATCTTAATAAATGTTAAATAGATGGCAAGTTCAGGGTAATATGATACGAGTTGGGCGTCGCGTCGACTTGATGCGATCGTTAATCACGTCCTAAGACGGTCTCTATTACACACAAACCCACTCGACGCTTGATCTTACTTCAATTGACAAGCGGCTTCATTTGACGATTGTGCTTATGACTTTTTAAATTCTATTTTTCTTTGAAAAGTTCCTATAATTTTTAATTTATATCATCATAGATATTGGCCTTATATACAGGTATAGAATAAGAAAATGCATATGCCTGAACGTTTTTCACAAATCGCTCTATATTTTGGCGAAAATCCGTTGAGAGGCAGACGCTGCTTTGTTTTTTTGTTTATACGTAGTGATTCAGTTCAGCTTACATGCATTGCATAAAAGTTATATATAGTTATATTATACATTTTTTATAAAAAGTAATGAAATGATCTGGCTTGATCAGACTTTTTACTGAACCAACTAATCAAGTTTGCGACTATAAAAATATATATTCTTAAGCTAAATTAAAACAGTCAAACCAATCGCATATGCAACAGAGCTGCAGTTTGTCTGTGTACGTCAAATCCTTCAGGGAAATCGTACCCCAACAATAAGTTAGAAAAAACAATACCAAAGAAATGTTCAGAAAGTATCTCCTTGATTATACATTATTCCCTCGCGAAGGGTAAAGGTGTCGCTCTAATCACGAAATGGCACCCATTTATTACAGGGGGAGTTTAATGATTTAGTTTGATTACAAATAAAATACGCTATTGTAGGTGTTGGCAGCACACATCTACGATGTCATTTTACATACATGTATGAGGAATGAACAGGATCGATGTGTCTAAAATTGACATTTAGCTTTTTTTTTTTAGTTTTACGTAGTGAATGCGTATAATCGTGAATTAATATATTATAAGGATCGATGCTAGAAAAGAAGCTCACAACTAAAAAATGCATCCAAACTGGTTCATCCGTTTTAGAGCTACGATGCTACACACAGACAGACACACATAGAGGTAAAAAAACTCTTTTTGCTTCAGTGGTTAAAAATGAAAAACACCTTGTAGGTATTGAGGTAGGCAATGCGAGTGTGAAATTATTGAATGATGAAATTTGAATCATTTAAATGAAAAACAGTAATAACAACAACATACCGTAGAAACGTAGATATATTATCAAATAGGTTTCATATCACAAACTATGTTACTTCACGCAACTGAATCACAAGCATAAATTAATATCCATAATTGTCCAAAATTGTTGCGTAATGGCGAACTGAAATTGGGGCTTGAACACTAGCGTGCTATTACTCCTAAGGCGCTATCATATGTTAGGAGTGAGCACATTACTGTACTAATGTTGCTTCATGCCAAGCAAATGGTAGCAAAACATCACATGTTATTACTGCTCCCACACTGTTTAACTGCTAAGATTGAGGATAAATCTTTTGTAATATGCAAGTACTAGAAGCATTTCGGAATTGCAAACTAACGCAGATGATAATTACGATCGCAGGAACTTTGATAGAATTAAAATTTTAAAATATGATTGCAAAATAAATGCTGATAAAAACAAAATGGTTCTTGGTATTCCTGTTGAATGTTTCAGGATTTTTTGTATATCGATAAATTATAGGTTACACTACGATTTAACAAAGTAAATGGACAACAAATTTTGTTCGACAACAAATTCAATTCGAATAATTTGTTAAGATAATTAATGATCTTCGTGTTAATCAATAACTTCACAATTACCTAATGGCAACAATATCACAATAGCTTCATTAATAACTGCGGTCAAAACCGAAGACATCGAGATCTGTCAAGAGACGTGGCTTTGGTGCTCGACCCGGCTGACCACAAATCTGCGGCCGGGCTGATGCAGCTGACACCTCTCCGGTGGCCGGCCGCCACTGACACGCCCTCTTTTGTTTATTGTTGACAACTTCGTTAATTAATTGTCAGTTAACAGAATTCAATTGAAGGCGTATCGAATGTTAATGAATGGATTGGACGATGTGGTGTCGAGAACCTAGACTGAAGATTAATTGTAAATTTGTCAAATAGTTTACATTGTTTTTGCGTGGGAATTGCAAACAATAAGTTTGTTTTTTCATTTATTTCGATGTCGTATTTATATTTTTTACGTTGCTACTGCGAAAACGAGTTTTTATCAGCAGCAGAACAATGTACATCTACAGTCATGACGCAATTTAAACAAGCCTTCAAATATAAATTGAAACGAAAATGTTTCGTAAAAAGCGCCATCGGAAAATAACCTGTACATCATGACAATAAAGTAAGCAATTTTATTTAAATAAAACCCGATTGAAATTACAACAAAAAGTTNCATAAAAGTTATATATAGTTATATTATACATTTTTTATAAAAAGTAATGAAATGATCTGGCTTGATCAGACTTTTTACTGAACCAACTAATCAAGTTTGCGACTATAAAAATATATATTCTTAAGCTAAATTAAAACAGTCAAACCAATCGCATATGCAACAGAGCTGCAGTTTGTCTGTGTACGTCAAATCCTTCAGGGAAATCGTACCCCAACAATAAGTTAGAAAAAACAATACCAAAGAAATGTTCAGAAAGTATCTCCTTGATTATACATTATTCCCTCGCGAAGGGTAAAGGTGTCGCTCTAATCACGAAATGGCACCCATTTATTACAGGGGGAGTTTAATGATTTAGTTTGATTACAAATAAAATACGCTATTGTAGGTGTTGGCAGCACACATCTACGATGTCATTTTACATACATGTATGAGGAATGAACAGGATCGATGTGTCTAAAATTGACATTTAGCTTTTTTTTTTTAGTTTTACGTAGTGAATGCGTATAATCGTGAATTAATATATTATAAGGATCGATGCTAGAAAAGAAGCTCACAACTAAAAAATGCATCCAAACTGGTTCATCCGTTTTAGAGCTACGATGCTACACACAGACAGACACACATAGAGGTAAAAAAACTCTTTTTGCTTCAGTGGTTAAAAATGAAAAACACCTTGTAGGTATTGAGGTAGGCAATGCGAGTGTGAAATTATTGAATGATGAAATTTGAATCATTTAAATGAAAAACAGTAATAACAACAACATACCGTAGAAACGTAGATATATTATCAAATAGGTTTCATATCACAAACTATGTTACTTCACGCAACTGAATCACAAGCATAAATTAATATCCATAATTGTCCAAAATTGTTGCGTAATGGCGAACTGAAATTGGGGCTTGAACACTAGCGTGCTATTACTCCTAAGGCGCTATCATATGTTAGGAGTGAGCACATTACTGTACTAATGTTGCTTCATGCCAAGCAAATGGTAGCAAAACATCACATGTTATTACTGCTCCCACACTGTTTAACTGCTAAGATTGAGGATAAATCTTTTGTAATATGCAAGTACTAGAAGCATTTCGGAATTGCAAACTAACGCAGATGATAATTACGATCGCAGGAACTTTGATAGAATTAAAATTTTAAAATATGATTGCAAAATAAATGCTGATAAAAACAAAATGGTTCTTGGTATTCCTGTTGAATGTTTCAGGATTTTTTGTATATCGATAAATTATAGGTTACACTACGATTTAACAAAGTAAATGGACAACAAATTTTGTTCGACAACAAATTCAATTCGAATAATTTGTTAAGATAATTAATGATCTTCGTGTTAATCAATAACTTCACAATTACCTAATGGCAACAATATCACAATAGCTTCATTAATAACTGCGGTCAAAACCGAAGACATCGAGATCTGTCAAGAGACGTGGCTTTGGTGCTCGACCCGGCTGACCACAAATCTGCGGCCGGGCTGATGCAGCTGACACCTCTCCGGTGGCCGGCCGCCACTGACACGCCCTCTTTTGTTTATTGTTGACAACTTCGTTAATTAATTGTCAGTTAACAGAATTCAATTGAAGGCGTATCGAATGTTAATGAATGGATTGGACGATGTGGTGTCGAGAACCTAGACTGAAGATTAATTGTAAATTTGTCAAATAGTTTACATTGTTTTTGCGTGGGAATTGCAAACAATAAGTTTGTTTTTTCATTTATTTCGATGTCGTATTTATATTTTTTACGTTGCTACTGCGAAAACGAGTTTTTATCAGCAGCAGAACAATGTACATCTACAGTCATGACGCAATTTAAACAAGCCTTCAAATATAAATTGAAACGAAAATGTTTCGTAAAAAGCGCCATCGGAAAATAACCTGTACATCATGACAATAAAGTAAGCAATTTTATTTAAATAAAACCCGATTGAAATTACAACAAAAAGTTGTCGCAAGGCCTGGCTGCGAATGGCGGACACTCCCATTCCATGTCCGGTGCGGCCGGCACGCCGCTTGTCCCATCTCGTCACGCCCGTGTATTACCTAATTTAATTTGTAGTCCCCGCAATTTATGGGCCGCAGAAGAGCCGTCTACCCCCACTGTTTGTTACTAACAGTCCAGACATATGTGCCGCGCGTCATTTGATTGTTAATTGCTTAAAAAGTTTGCAAAGTGAGGTGACAAATCACAAGTTACCTTCATTAATTCGAGAAACGAGATAAGTACCAATGCTAGAGATATTTAATGATTCTGCTTTAAAATTCAATAAAAATACGCTTTATCATCAAGCATACAAAAAATTGAATATTATCAAAATAATGAATATTAATATTCCATAATGAATATTTAAATGTGCAAATGCATGAGGGAGAGAGATCAAAAGCCTGAACCCCGGAATGAGATCTTTTGGAAAATGTTTTTGCATAGTTAATAATTAGGCAGTGTCCATGTTTTTGAACTTTGAATTTTAACTGACTACGTGTTTTCGTTTGGTTCAAATGGAAAACTAAAGTGCATAAATCCAGGCGCTTTAGTTTTGGCGAGTAATATTTGAAATTGAATTTAGATTTGTACGAATATTGTGGTACGTACGTGAGAGTAAATATTGTGACTGTAGCCTAAAGCAATTTGAAGCGGGCGGGCCAGCGGTCTTTGTTGCATATCGGGCGGTAATAGAATTTGGTCCGCTTTTTGCGCGGGTGGTCGCTTCGACCGCGTAATAGCGAGCTCGGTTGCCTTTGTAACTGCATCTAAATCTGCCTGCACTATGCGTTGGCCTTGTTAGGGTATAACCAATTATTTCCTCGTGATACTCCTAAAGGCTAGGATTTGTCTCAGCGGTGTTTATTTCTGTTTAAGACAGCGTAGAAGTTTCTCACCTTCTTGTTTGAAAGTCTGAACTTTGGTTGCTTAGTGTTTTGGTGTGGTTTAGTATATCATTATCGGCGTAATACGAGCTGGTTTGATAGTAAAGCTTGTAATAATTATTTTCAACAAAATCACTTTTACTAAAAGTGCCTAATATTTTGTGTTAGTATATATGTAATTCAAACCATAACCTTGGCTCGTATTTAAATCTTACATATCTGAAAATAGAACTTTAGTCTCATTATGAATCAGGTAAATTAATTTCAAAATCTCAATTTGAATGCGTCTAACTTTCAGTAAACTCTGACTGCACTCGCATTGGACCGCATAAACTGTTCGATTAAACCGACAAAAAAAATATAAGTTTAAAGACCGCATTGCGAAAAAGTTTTGTTCGTTTTATCGGGCTTTGGTGGAGGACCGTTCACACATGTCGCGGCATGCGGTGCGGTGGCGAGCGGCAGATGACTGCGAACGGCAGAGGACGGCAGTGGACGGCGCCGGACGGCCCGAAACCCGTAAATCCATTCCTAACTCGACTTTAGTGGCCGACCGTTGTCTGCGGACCGTGCCGGCTGTTTGTTGCAACGCATTATCCACTTGAAAACGGGCGCTTCGGCTAAAACGCATTTTGGTATTTCGGATTGCAATTGCGTTGGCCTGTCTTCGACGCAATAAAACTGAATGAATTAATGCTTGTAAACTGACACCGGTTACACGTTTTTGCTTACATGCTTATTTTTGCTGTCTGTCTCAACTAACGTCAATTTGCTGCATCTCTATTTCATAAACATTGCGAAATTATACAGAATGCCAGCACTGCATTGTCAGTTTTATGAATATTAGGATTTACGAGGGCGCGTGGCGTTGGGTCAGTTTTGTTAGAGACGCGACATAATCTCTAGCATTTGATCTTTATTTCCTTCATCTACATACGTAAAACAAACGTAAAGTAAATATTGAGCTTATCTCTGGCACATCTCCCTTCGTTACACTCCGAGTGCTTTTGTCCATCTGTCACCCAAGCACTAAATAAGCAACTTTTATCCTGAGGCTGCCATTTTAATGAGAAATAATGAAGTTGCCGACCTCTCTGATGTTTTGTTAGGTTAAGAGCCTTATTTGTATTAGTTAGCACGTGTTTTTGTATAGGTATTTCACAGGTTATATTTCACTGTGGCTAATTTAGTTCACCTTTTGACGGGCGACTATTTATGTTAACCGGCTGACTTAATGTTACTGAAATTGCTTCTAGCGCGTTATTTCTACAAATAGAGGTGAGAATTAAATTCAGACACCTACAATAAAATAAGTTGACTAAACGATTCTGAAATGATCAATATTAAACTATGAATATTTCAGATACCAATTTATTCCATTATATCTGAGGTATTCTAATCTTCGACAAAAACAAGGCTCATTTATTAATTCGTGGCCCAGCAATATTTCACGTTGTCATCGTCGCTATAATTATGAGGTCGTTAATAAGCCGTAACATAGGCGCCATATAATCAAAGTAAAAATAAATCTTTGCGAAATGAAAAACGGACATGAAATAACCGCATATTTTTTCCCTTTAAATACGTCCATAAAAAGGCAATAACTTGTAAGCAAGCACTAGCCCCCGTGGCCTGTCAAAGAGGATAGTAGGAACATGAATAACGGTTCTTTTAATGACTGCTTTAACGCTTTCAATGTGCTTTATGAATAATGAAATTAGTTGCTTATTCCGTTCTCGAGGTTCGTGCTTAGTACTTAATAGAGTTTATGAGTTGCGCGGCTCGTAAACATCTTCAGAACACAATCAGAGATTATACTTACTAATTATATAGCTCGCGTTAGCTGATTATGGGTGGCGATAAATGGAGCGGAACTGGAGAAAATCTCTACTTTCAATTAATGCTTTGAAATTAACAATTAATATAATTTATTATATGATTGTTTTTTATACATTTTTATCATACGTTTTTGTGGTTCTTTATACTTATAACTATAACTTACACGTTATCCTTATAGTCTCTTTTTGAAGAGATTTTCATATTATGAGAATAACTCCAGTTGGTACTAATGAGAGTCAGAATTTCCACGACTATGTGTATTTCTTGATTTTCACCAAGATTTTACCATTGTTCATTTTTATTTAAATAAGCAACCTTACTTTGTTAAACCAGTGCATGTGCAAGATCAAGTTTGTAGACTAATGTTGAACATGAACTTAGTGTTTCTTTGTCGTGAGTACTTTGCTAAGTCTCCTTGGTGGCTGTCCAAGTTCGGCCACCATAAAACTAGACACCAACAGATTTATACAAGCTTCTTAAGGATCGAATTACGAGTATTTTTATTCCTTGCTACAACTTCCTTGTACTTATATTTAAAAATACCTTTGCAGAATTGTGTGTGGGAGGTTTGGTTCTGCGAAAATTGCTTATGAATACCTTAGATGTGGGCGTCTTAAATGTTATCACAGTTTGCTTAAAGCTGTGGTCACACTTATTTAATCTAAAGTTTGAAGCAAAAAAAAAAAATTGTATACTGTAGGCCAATTTCTAGTGAGGAAGATTTTAGCGTTTAAGTACCTTATCTTAAAAGCGTATGAATAGTCGGTATTTGTGCCAGATTATAATATTAAGTGATTATTTAAATGGCCATATTCTGAGAGGGAAAACTTACAATCGTTTCTATTGACGGAACCAACTGTAGTGTGCTCCTGGTTTTAAATATATTTTATTAACTAATTATTGTCTGTCTCCAGGAACAATTACCGTGATGATGTCTCATAAATATCTAATTTTGTTTTGTTTTTGTTCTTTTAATTACTCAATATAATATTTTCTTCAAAATCTGATTGTTGCAGATTTGCTCAATAATGGCTTTACAAATCTAAGTAGCTATTAGCGGAGTAACCTTTCATAAGGTAAAGTTTGCCCTGAGTCTAGGCTGTCATCATTAATTATGCTCAAAGGTTAACAGACTAAAATGTGGTGTTGCTCAACTAATTAGTAACACACTTAAACTTGTGCTATTAGTTTCGGAGAAATACCTGAATTTACTCATACATACGAGTTGCAAAACTATCTTATTCCTAGCTATCTGAGTGCCGGCATTTTTGTGTCCATTCAAAAGAGGTTCATCGTCCGAGCAGAAATATATTAAGTAAATGGCTTTGGCAAAGAGCCTAGCCGGAATCTGTACTTTGACTGGTCAACTACAGCTCGTAAATAATGTTGGATTAAGTAATATTTCGTTTATACACAAATCGAGTTCATTAGCTCAAAAAGTGGCTGAGGTCATATTATCCACTAACCATAAAAAATCTATAATTTTTTTAGGAACCATCATAAAGTTTCATTTTATAAATATATCTTACCATTCTCTCTGGTCCAATAGTTGATAGCTTTCGGTGAGGCCTCGACGTGGCACTGAAGAGTGACATCAGTCCCCGTCGGAGCTCCCACTAGCTGGTTAGGCACTTGCACCAATGGATGAACTGGAGACAAAAGATAATCTTCATCAACTAGAAGTAATAATCGTTATTAAGTGATGATTAAGCTACGTTACCAGATAGTTTAAAGGGTTCCAGATAACGGTCTAGAGAGCTATCTGATAGATAGCGATGGTGGATAAGGAACAGGTGACCATCCTATGTCACAAAAGTTTCTTATGTTTCGGAAGGCACTTTAAATGTTGGCTCCCAGCTGTCAGTGGCAACGGGTAGTCTGACAATAGTCACTCCGTATAAAATATTGGTACTCAAACATGGTGACATGGTCCTTAACTGTATTTGTTATACTGGCAAAAGACCCCAACGTTGTGGAATAAAGGATAGATATGTTAGTTATTCAGTTGTCTACTTGTATATGTAATTTTTTTAGAAATTAAATTATTCATCAGGATCTTAATTTTAAGTGACGCTCAGGTCAACCACGGTCGTGGGCTTGATGACATTTTAAACCAAATGACAGATTTTTTCCTCTCGGTTTTACTGCGCCCGACAAAATTCTGCCAGTATGAAAGTGCTCTTATAGAAGCCAAAACTTGTTTTGTCCCACCTGAATTAATTCAGTATAGTATTTGTATGTTATCTCTGGTTTCATAATAATTTGTGGTGTTATTTGAATAAAGAAACTTTTATCATTATTATAACGTATATTTACTTAATTTGAGGGAATAGTTCATTGTGAGATTATCTCGATGAAGTTGACGACTCTCATTTCTTTTATGAAGACTAAGATTTAAGAATATAACTTTTTCTTATCAGTTATTTTGGTGAAAATGAAAAGATTTTTATATTTTAAATAAAAATTAGCTTTATACCTACCAAATTTATTCATAGATAATGTTATGTTTTTCATCGTAGCAATGAGTGTAGTCAACCTAATTTATATTCTGATAACAATTTAAATTAAGCGAAATTGGCTTGTATTTATAATAAGTAAAAATATTGCAAAGTGTACAAAATATTTTTATATATCATTGGTAAACTCTTACCAAAATTAAAAATAAACGGATACTCGTTAGTTTATGAAAAGTTTATTTTTAATTTACTTATAGCGATAAGGTCAGTTTTCTTAAAATAACTGATTAATATGAATTTCACGTTATACACGTTCAATTTTATAAGTAAACAGTTGTTTTTAGAAAAATAATAATAACGAAAATTAACGGCAAATCTAACAAACATGCAACACAAAACCGACAAAGAAAAATCATTACACCCGACTCTTTCGAAATAATTTAATATACTTTGAAATATTCGAAATGAAACACGAGGCTGCCTAGTGAGCAGTTTCATTCACATTTTTGTAACATTACATTCTATTTTCGCCTTGCGCTTATAAATAGGCGCTCAAAACCTGCATTTGGCATGGAATGCATACTCGCATTCACTAGCTTGCATACTTTGGAAACNTTATCTTAAAAGCGTATGAATAGTCGGTATTTGTGCCAGATTATAATATTAAGTGATTATTTAAATGGCCATATTCTGAGAGGGAAAACTTACAATCGTTTCTATTGACGGAACCAACTGTAGTGTGCTCCTGGTTTTAAATATATTTTATTAACTAATTATTGTCTGTCTCCAGGAACAATTACCGTGATGATGTCTCATAAATATCTAATTTTGTTTTGTTTTTGTTCTTTTAATTACTCAATATAATATTTTCTTCAAAATCTGATTGTTGCAGATTTGCTCAATAATGGCTTTACAAATCTAAGTAGCTATTAGCGGAGTAACCTTTCATAAGGTAAAGTTTGCCCTGAGTCTAGGCTGTCATCATTAATTATGCTCAAAGGTTAACAGACTAAAATGTGGTGTTGCTCAACTAATTAGTAACACACTTAAACTTGTGCTATTAGTTTCGGAGAAATACCTGAATTTACTCATACATACGAGTTGCAAAACTATCTTATTCCTAGCTATCTGAGTGCCGGCATTTTTGTGTCCATTCAAAAGAGGTTCATCGTCCGAGCAGAAATATATTAAGTAAATGGCTTTGGCAAAGAGCCTAGCCGGAATCTGTACTTTGACTGGTCAACTACAGCTCGTAAATAATGTTGGATTAAGTAATATTTCGTTTATACACAAATCGAGTTCATTAGCTCAAAAAGTGGCTGAGGTCATATTATCCACTAACCATAAAAAATCTATAATTTTTTTAGGAACCATCATAAAGTTTCATTTTATAAATATATCTTACCATTCTCTCTGGTCCAATAGTTGATAGCTTTCGGTGAGGCCTCGACGTGGCACTGAAGAGTGACATCAGTCCCCGTCGGAGCTCCCACTAGCTGGTTAGGCACTTGCACCAATGGATGAACTGGAGACAAAAGATAATCTTCATCAACTAGAAGTAATAATCGTTATTAAGTGATGATTAAGCTACGTTACCAGATAGTTTAAAGGGTTCCAGATAACGGTCTAGAGAGCTATCTGATAGATAGCGATGGTGGATAAGGAACAGGTGACCATCCTATGTCACAAAAGTTTCTTATGTTTCGGAAGGCACTTTAAATGTTGGCTCCCAGCTGTCAGTGGCAACGGGTAGTCTGACAATAGTCACTCCGTATAAAATATTGGTACTCAAACATGGTGACATGGTCCTTAACTGTATTTGTTATACTGGCAAAAGACCCCAACGTTGTGGAATAAAGGATAGATATGTTAGTTATTCAGTTGTCTACTTGTATATGTAATTTTTTTAGAAATTAAATTATTCATCAGGATCTTAATTTTAAGTGACGCTCAGGTCAACCACGGTCGTGGGCTTGATGACATTTTAAACCAAATGACAGATTTTTTCCTCTCGGTTTTACTGCGCCCGACAAAATTCTGCCAGTATGAAAGTGCTCTTATAGAAGCCAAAACTTGTTTTGTCCCACCTGAATTAATTCAGTATAGTATTTGTATGTTATCTCTGGTTTCATAATAATTTGTGGTGTTATTTGAATAAAGAAACTTTTATCATTATTATAACGTATATTTACTTAATTTGAGGGAATAGTTCATTGTGAGATTATCTCGATGAAGTTGACGACTCTCATTTCTTTTATGAAGACTAAGATTTAAGAATATAACTTTTTCTTATCAGTTATTTTGGTGAAAATGAAAAGATTTTTATATTTTAAATAAAAATTAGCTTTATACCTACCAAATTTATTCATAGATAATGTTATGTTTTTCATCGTAGCAATGAGTGTAGTCAACCTAATTTATATTCTGATAACAATTTAAATTAAGCGAAATTGGCTTGTATTTATAATAAGTAAAAATATTGCAAAGTGTACAAAATATTTTTATATATCATTGGTAAACTCTTACCAAAATTAAAAATAAACGGATACTCGTTAGTTTATGAAAAGTTTATTTTTAATTTACTTATAGCGATAAGGTCAGTTTTCTTAAAATAACTGATTAATATGAATTTCACGTTATACACGTTCAATTTTATAAGTAAACAGTTGTTTTTAGAAAAATAATAATAACGAAAATTAACGGCAAATCTAACAAACATGCAACACAAAACCGACAAAGAAAAATCATTACACCCGACTCTTTCGAAATAATTTAATATACTTTGAAATATTCGAAATGAAACACGAGGCTGCCTAGTGAGCAGTTTCATTCACATTTTTGTAACATTACATTCTATTTTCGCCTTGCGCTTATAAATAGGCGCTCAAAACCTGCATTTGGCATGGAATGCATACTCGCATTCACTAGCTTGCATACTTTGGAAACATGTTATTTTATATTTATAACTTCGCGCACTAATAAAGGAAAATGTGTTAACAAAATGTTCGTAATAACGCTAAAGTTGATATTTGTGTTGTACATTTGTGTGTTTTCTAATGTCCTGAAATTTAATGATTTTCTTAGTTTGATCAGGTCTGCATACATTCGAGGTATATTGTGTATTTTATGCGAGATTTTGTACGCACAGTGAAATTTTATTATGTCATGGTTTTGGCTAAAATAAAAAATTTCAACAATCAAATTCGAATTTTTAAAGTATTTGCATTTTTTTTTCTTATTTTTCACTCGACCATTACTTGTACCTATTTCACTTAGTGATTAGTATATGAAAACGATTTTTTTGCAATCATCATTTTTCAAAGTTTATCATAGCCATAAACGTTGTTAAATAATAAATAACCAGAAGTCTCTTCACAAGTACAACGGGCGTTTCTCATTGCCACTCAAAGCCCACTGCAATTGCATAGAAAATCATTCATATTTGTCAGTCAACTGCATCATGACGTCATATTATTAACTGTGGTTAGCGTAACGTTCGCGTTAATTAATGGAATGACGGCAATTTATTGCGGGGTGAGCTGCATTAGTTGCGAATAAACTTTTACGTTCATACGAGCATTAAACATGATACGATCTAATCTATTTTGGTAATGAGTTATGGTTTTGACTGATTATATAACTGTGTATGTATATTAATTGTAAGCTGTGGATATATTACCTATTTGGAAAGCGCAGCGTAGTGCGCACCCACAAAGAATATTCGTTGTATAAAGGTTGAACTTCTAAATAGAGTAAAGAAAAGCTACTTACTTTTGCTATTGTTGAGTATCTACCGATATTACTTGTTATTAATGTATCGGTCGGACGCCGGTAAGTAGCTACACAATCAAATGGCTACAGCTTAGCTACGGCGTAGTACATATCGCTAGGATTTTGATAGAACATTTTAAACTTTATGTTACTTTACGAGAAATGTTTATCGAAAGATACGTGTATCAGAAGTACTCCTTAGTTTCCACAAATCATTAGTTAGTTGGCAAGTTTGGGTAGTGTTGTCAGTGCGCAGTCTATCGGCGTTCCCGGCGACGTTGGCGCACTTTGTTTGCTCTCCTCGCTCCGCCACTTTGGTAAAACTCCGCTGCGTCTGTCAGGTGTTTACATTGAATATCATCCCGCCTGGCTGCATTACTTCTGTTTGCATTAACTATTTAACGGACTAGATGTTTGCACGCAATTAAACTACAGTTTCAGACAAGGTACGGTTAGTTCGAAGCGTTATGTTCTATATTTTTAGTGTGGTACGTAATCCAACGCGGGCTCCAACTAACTCTGCCTTTCATTATAACTTCTGAAATTGTATTCATTCATCTGTATTCGCAAAATGGTAAGTCGCAAAAAGACTTTTATAATGCTTTTATTTGAATCAAAAGATGTTTCGTAATTAACAAAGGCCCCGATTCGAAAAGATACCGAAAGGTTAAAATGTCGAAACGAAAGCGCCGAGTTGTTCTAAAGCGAACGGATTATTTCGAAAATGTAAACAATCGCACCAGCATCCCCAAAAGTCTATTTAGGGTGAATTAAGGAAAACGGAATTTTCTTCCACGACCTTAGATCGGAGCTTATTTGCGGTTATTCTCTTTGACCGTCGTTAAGTTCCTTTGGACGGCTTTTACGAGTTTGAGTGGCCAATTTAGCGAACAAAATCTGAACGATCAGAATTTTTGTTCTAATTAATAACTCCAAGGGGCTACGAGGGTAGCCTTTTGCTTATTAAATAAAGCGGAATAATGAACAGTCGAGACGTTAATCTAATTGCAATTGCGTTTTATTCAGCTGTATTTTAAAAGTGTTCAAGCTGTAGAATATTTTACGTTAATACAATGTGTGTTAAGTACGCGGTATATCTATACCTACCTTAAAGAACGTGATTAAGCAATCCCTAACTGTATAAGTAGATAGGAATTCTCGCAGCAATCAAAAGTTAGGGGAGTTTTCTCGGGAAGGATTCCGCGCGGAATTCTTGAAGTGACAGTTTGATTAACCGAGCGGCGCACACGCTTTCGCCGTTTTCGGATTTCTTGGCGTTTTGTAGCTATTACCTGTTTTAGTTGACTTCGGAATTTCTTTAGCTGCAGTTTTAACCTAACAATCCTTACAAATACATTGCATTCACGACGCTATCCCAACTCAGACGAACTCATAAATCGGGGCGAGCGCGGAATTAACACTACTAGAGAAAATATATACTAAAATTAATTATCCTTCACTGCTGGATCCTCTTTGCAAATTGATCGCGATTTGTTCACTTCGTTTGGCGTGTTTCTTTTTCTCTAAACTCAATTTAGCGTGTCGCCGGGCCCGGTGAATCAACTAAGAGGTACTCCTCGCGTTACGTAGCACTTACAGCCTCGAATGAATTGCTTCACTTCTGCTGCTAAAAAAGTGTTTTTATGTACCTTCGCGGCCACAAGTCCACCCGGCCCGCTGTTATCATTCGTTTTCGGGGGGAGGAAATTTAAATTAAATATTTGAGAGCGTTAATTTTGTCTCCTCATCGAGCGAACGCGACGCATTCTTTGTGAAGTAATTAAACTGAGTGGAAGGGTTTCAGACGGCAGTAGTTTGTTTGTTCGCTTGAAATTGCGTTTCCTATGAAGTGAATTTCTCTCGGTTGTCGTCAAGCGACGTTGGCTTTTACTTGTTTTATAGATATGAAATGTCAAGCATCTAAAATATATATTTGTAGAGCGTTCCGTGATTCATACAGGATTATTTCAAGCGAACATTTTATTCCCTGTAAACGATCGTCACTTGACTACTCTGTGATTAAATCTAAATAACTTGTTGAATTATTTAGTTGGTACGTTCGTACAAATATAGTTTCCAATCAGAATGTTTACATCGACTGCCAATAACAAAATGCAAATACGTATCGGACAACGCGTCCGTTCGTCCACTGACCCGCTAACAGTACGAAAAACTTTTATAGGCGCGACTTTGAAGTCAAGCGCGAGAGAACCAGACACTCAAACAGGCCCAGTGTTATTATTTTCGTGTACATATTTTTACGGTTAGCTATGAAGTTTAATGTATGTTCTAACAAAGTACCGAACTGTAAAAATCTTGCACTTAATAGTTATAATAATTTGAGTAGGTACTTTTAGTAGTAAAAAAAATAAAATAATAAAACGACAAAGCAAGATAGATCTCTCTGTATTTTTGTCCGATGACCACACGTACTCTCATTACAGAAACAATCTCACAGTGCATCTCTGTCTCATAGACTGTTTTATGACGACAGTGATTTAGATTTTAGTGCCAAAGAGAGTTAGTGCTATGCAGGTCTTATAGCACTGTCCCTTTTTGGAATTAAAACTGAATGTCTGTGCAACCTTTGCATGTATTTGTGTAGCTATACGGTTAAGTCATGTACCTTAATCATAATAGGATTCTGTTTTTAGGCATTTTAAAACATCGTAGAAGGCGAATTTATATAAACATATTTTTATCAAAGATTAACAAAAATAGCCGCTAATTTATACAAAAAAGATAACACAATTTAGTATCGAGCTCTCGTTGGACAGGTCTGGTGATTGAAGGCTTTGTTTGATCATTGTAATAATAAAAACCCTTTTATAAATTTACAATGAACGTTGATGGATCGCTGCAAATACACACATTATGCTGCGGTTGTTTTTAACATATTTTAAATTATATTTTACTAAAAAATCTTCAGTTATAAATAAAAAACAGGATAAAAAATTATAAATAGTGCCACATAATCTTTTGACAGCTGGAAGTTTTCAAGAGAGGACTGACTTATTTGTACTGACTAACAGCATCTGTCAACTGCACCAAAAAACTGTCAGACCATACATGATAATAGAACTTATTGACAGTCAATGACGGAAATGAGTGACCATACACTCAAATACACGAAAAGATTCTTGCAACTTCTTCTTCTTCTTTCTTACCAAGAATAGTCATTGTAATAATCTTTACTACGACTGACTGACTGACTAATACCATACTGGAATAAGCAAAGACAGTATGACGTCATCCCATCATAATCAAGTCGTACATTCTACAGTGAACATGGTGCTCAAAGTCATTTGCCCGAACGTACCTTCGGGGATAATGCTATAATGAACACGCGGCGGTGCAATCACCGTGATGTTATTAGTTCACAGGTGACTCCCACTACTTTGTGCGCTCGTATTATTCAGCTTGTCGTTATTAGAATTAATTAACACACGTATTAAAGGCTATTTCGCTTAGTTGCTCTTTGAGAGTGTTTGAGTCTTTTGTGGGTATGTTAAGGTTGTATTTTCTAGACCGGCTATAAGATGTTAGAGAATATGTCGTAATGTGAGTTTGAAATGTAATCGAATTTGGAAGGTCTTAGGTCAATATATATGAAGCGATTAGTGCGCTCAAGGTTTTTGATTTATTGATGTTAGATTACCGATAGACCTACATTAATATATGCAATACTAAAAGACTCAAAAACTTCACTAAAATTTTATGACGTATTTTAGAAATAGTAATCCTATAAATATCTAGCTACTTGCAATCAAAAATTAAAAAAAAATCTCTCCAAAAAAAAACATCCACATTTATTTACGAAACAAACTAAACATTAATACAAAGTGGTTACACTGTCATCGGTTTTCAGATTCATGAACTGATCAGCGTCAATTCCCAATAGCATAACACTATCCATGCAAATGGAAATGGGCGTATGCACCTGTGCGGCACACTATAATTCCGCCAGTGATTTTGCGATCGGCGTGCGAATACGAACGGTTGATCCGGACAGATAGGAGATTAATTTGTCTGAGTGCTAGCGGGAGCTAAACATAGATACGCAATTTTTCTTTTTCTGTAATGCATTGTAAAGGAATGTTTGTAGGTAGGTATTTTTATTCATTTTAAGTAGCTAAGGTATCAATCAGTAAAAGCTTGTTTGTTGATAGAACAATATCGTACTCTTATCCGAAAGGGAGATACTGAGATGTCCCTTTATGTCTTATGTACCTAATAGTGGTCGTGCCTACTCATACATTCATACACCAAATCTAATTTGTGAATTTGCTAAACATGTTTCACCTAAGTAATTACACTATCAGATCTAGATATCAATGCCGAAAGGCTTGAAATATAGCGCTTATAACCACAAACCGATAAGCAAAACAAACGAAATTATTTCGTTGATTAGGTTTTGAAATTGAACGGACTAGATTTCGTTATGAAAGTTCTCAATTTATGTAAAAACAACAGCATTTGTTAAAGACCTACTAATTCTTGTCTCTAACTCTCGTAGCAAATAGTATACTGAGTACGCTACGAGATCGTCGTAGTTGCTACGTAATTTGTAGCTCGTCTGCTACGCAGCTACGACACCATGATGCGCATGATGTAATTTATCTCTCTGTAGATACGAAGATAACAATCTAACACTGAATGATAATAATATACAAAGCATTTCTGAGTTATAATTTAGAATGAATTTAAATAATCAAGAGTCTCTTTGTAACAATATAATCTACCAAAATATTGTAACTCAAACTTATCAGACTATTCTATCTATAATTGAAAACGGTACTAAAACTAAATTTCAATAGTCAACGGGGCAGTAACTTTCTAAGCTTTGGTGCGAGTAATTTGGATGCAAGACACGCACCGAAGATGATACGTGATAACACGAAAATCTCCCAATTGCTTACGTGTTAGAGCCGGCGGGGCCGGTGTTCTGAAGTCACGGAGTGATAAGCAAATGAAGTGATAACTTGGTATAAAGAAATACTTTTGACTCTCAAATTAATGAATTAATATACATATTTGTGTTTGGTTTGGTAAAAAATAATGAGTTAATATTTCCGTTTGAATATCAATAAATGAAAGCAATTTGTGTATTTGCGGTTCATTCATGAATCGGATTATTTTGTTGACGTGTTGCTTTCAACGAAATAATTATGTATACCTGTTATTATAGTCTTTTATCATCACATTACCAGATATATTCATTACCACGAATTCCGCATGAATCCAGTGAATCTGTATATTTTTTAAATTTAATCAAGTATATCAGTAATACTCGAAAACTGACAATGAATGACAAGAGAGTAATAATCCTGATACCTATTATTATAGGTAAAAAATAATAACGTATTAATATGGAAATGCAGCGAAATCAACGCTTGTTAATGCAACTAGCTTGACGTTTCATAAAACCCTGTACAAGGTCTCTGCAATAAACAATTTTGACTTTGAATCACAATTGCGAACATGATTATAGGATTATACAGTACCTAGAATGCCAACTCCATTGACGCAATACTCCATGTCTTAAGTTAAGAAACTTGAGACCAGCGGAACATTGAATAACTCCCGGTTATAAATTAGGACGATCGTTTGATAAGTGAGTTCGCAAGGTAACGCTTTTTGCTCATGCTTTACGCAGGTGAGTAGACTTTATCGATCATTGAATTGATACACGTTTTGAATATGTAATCGGGGAGATGAGCTAGAAAATTAATTCGCTAGAACTTTTTGTGCGATCTGTTTTGTTTGTAGGTAGAACATTTTGATTAAGCACTGCTGGCTTTTATGCAATTTTAGTTTGAAGTTTGTCTTTAAAGAAGATTAGATGGCTTCATGCTTTCTGTTCTACATAGATAAATAAATGTACTGCAAAATGATTGTGGTTAATATAGTGTTAGATGAAATCAAACGTGAATATTTTTTTAGTAAGCTTTAATTTAAAAACTAATGGCTGCAATGATAAAATGAATAACGTTTTTGTTATAAAAATTACTAAATGAAGTATCATATTTTACAACCATACACGAATTTTACAACAATTGTCCTCTATGTTCTTCCATGAAACACAAACACCAGAGACACAGTATAATAATAATAACTCATCCGTCTCCCCTACATTACAGCTACATTGCCTGCATATCAGTAATCTTATCAGCAATGAATACTCACAGTGTACATGCAGCATTATTCTCTTGCTGACGGAGGGCGGCACGCCATTGGCTGCGATGCACAGGTATGCGCCCATCTCCGACCGAGTCACTTTCGTGAGATTCACTATTTCTCCTTCCAGTGACGTCACTGAAACAAATGAAAATTATATCAGTGCTATAAAGTGTATGTGTCTGTTTCTTTGTTTGTTACTTATTTAAGCGTAAACAGCTGAATGGATTTTATTGAAAACTTGCAGTAATATCATAACTATTAAGTAATCCTTGGTAAAATAGACTCTTTATCTATATGCGGCATATTCATATCGGTTATTGCACTCCTTCAGGGAGCGAGTGAAACTGCTGGGGCGGTAGCTAGTAAACTATTCTTGAAATGACAAAAAGATATGTGTAGGTACAATAGGTATCAATTCAATTTTTATAACTTACAGTACCTATTCACCTGTATGTATTATCATTATGCATTTTTGTGGCATCGAATTATTATTTTGGATCTTTACTTTAGTATCTAAATGATACATTTTTTCTCAATCTTACAAGTCATCTTTGTAATATATACTAATTATTATTATTTGATCTACAACTCAAGCAGACCATTACCAACTTTAAAACCGAAGCGTAATAAGTGCTCAAGTTAGTTAAAACAAAAAAAAAATCAGGTTGTAGAAAAAGAGTGAAGAAATCAGGCCGTTTAGCTTCCAGTTCAGTTTATCATTGAAACCTGACTTGAAAATAAACGAGTGCGATTTACTTTTGTATGAAACGAGCAGTGGAAAGACTTGAGAAGCACCTTTCTGCACGAAGCTTAAAGAAAAACTTTGTTTAGTAGAAAATGTAGTAGTAAATAAATTAATTTACAGTGAGATAAACCTTTACTTCATATTACAAAGACGAAAGTACTCCGTCTGTCTGTGTGTCCGGCCTACACGTAAAAACTACTGAACCGATTTAAATTAAAGGTACACATATGCCTGTGAAAGGATATGCTTAGGTATCTATCCGTGTAAGTAGTTCCCTAGGGAGCAGAGTCGCGGGAAAAAGCTAGTACCTAATTTACCCGTACTGAAAATGAGAACGTAATAAAACTTTTTATTTCATATTTCTAACTAAAGCAATAAACGAGTATTGCGATTCATAGAAAGAGAAATATATGCATATTTAAGAATATTATTTCCTAAAATTGGAGCTTTGATGGCATTCATTTGCCATTTGTTTTTTTTTAATCTAGATTATATAAATAAAAGAATATGTATATTCAGAAGAAATTTTTACACTCTCATTTCAAAAGAATAAAGTTATGAAATGGCCTTTTAGTTCAAAATAGCTTGTGTTATTATACTTTCAGATTGAAAAAAATATGTGAATGACCTATGTTCTACAGATAAAAGAAGGTACGCAAACTTCAAAACTATCAAACCCAACGGTACTTATGTTTGTGTATGTACCTAGGCATAGCTAAAATTAGCAACACCAAACTGTACCTACGTACACACTTAACAACTGCCAAAGCAAAGACGAACGAAAACGATTTTGAGCACTATCTGTCGAAGTGCTTACATTACATTTCGCCAGTAACTGTTAGAAAACACTTGAGAACCGCCAAAAGTTGACGGGTTGTGTAAACAAGCGCCGTTAGTGGTTCTACTCGAGCTGTTTTCCTGACACCTTGCTCGAATGGCGGCCAAGTACGTTTACAGCCATTATTCAAACAAGAGGATAAAAAGCTAGGGCAATATTTTCCGAAGGAGCTGTACACCGTTGATGGTTTAAAGTGTAGAGCTCTCGGTGGCGGGACGACGCTTCGTTAGCAAACAATGCGCGCACAGGGCCGGCTGTTGAGTCGCATCGCGTTATTCTGCCTGTAGTATTTCGAATGGCTTGGCAAGAGCTTGTTGTTAAAGTAGCGGTTTTATTAAACCAGATTTTTTTTTTCATTTACTATGGCGTAATAAAATAACAAATGTGAAATAAAATGGCGTACCTAATCAAAAGTTTAAATAATATGATAAAAATATCAATACATTGTCATTTTAAATAAAAATATATTACCTAAATGTCACACGTTATTAGACCAAAAACATGGTATTTTATGAAACAACAAAACTTTTAAACCACTGAATAACTAATAAAACACAAGGTAAAAAGACGGAAAAATAAATTTCATAAAAATATTAGTAAACACACTACTCCGTGAATTGTTGTGCTGTCTTCGAAGCGGACCGTTGAATAAACTTGGCCTGTCGATGTGTCATAAGTCAAGTGACGCTTGAGCCCCGGACCCCTAGTGGTTTTGCCACAGACACACGAAATCTTTAAAAGGATCCTTTATAAATACTTAATAGTTTTCCTAGTACATTTTCTTCTTTTAATGTTTGTAGGTTTTTGCTGCTTTTGGAATTAAAAGAAAATAAGCATATGAAATAAAATAGTAGTATTTAGAGGAGGTATTGCTTAAAACTTTTAGACTTGTCTTGCTTAATTGAAAACTTTAATTAATAGGTGTTGAATGATTGAAGTGAAGTTTAAACATGCCCAATAACTGATAAAAGGAATTTCAATTTATTTTAGATTCAAAGTTGATTTTCAAAGTTTTCTAATAATATTGGCACTAATCGCGTCACCGCTAAGTCTACGGCAAAGGCGACAAAAGTCCAGTACTTTGGTAAAGTGTCGTCGACTAAAATGGAAAACCAACATTTTCTCATCACTCTTGTTCCAAAGTTATAATTTTAATTATGAATTCGAAACGTTCTGTACTGAGTGGGTAATTATTTATTTTGTATTAGGGTGGGCTACCACCCTTCTGCGAAAAGTACTTCAGTTTAATAAGTTGAAATAAAGGTCTTAATGGACTCTATTAATTGGTGTGACCAAGAACTTTTGTCTGAAGCACACAATTGTTATGAAACCTAATATCACCGCCGTACAACTTACTCGATAATTGGGATTAACAATTCTGGATATCGTAGAACGTAGTCGTATCTGTTTCAAACTTTGTGGTGCTGATGAAAAGCGTCGAATGGAAGGATGGTGGAGTTAATTTGCATCAGTCTACGACTAAGTTTCTACCATTCATTCGCTTATCTGCATAATTTGGTGTTGAACATGAAACAAATAGGCACGCGACACGCCGTTGTCACCACGAACATGTTTTATGCGAAACAATAAAGGGCAAATTTTGAATAATACCCTATTGTTGGCGACGCTGTTTTCTGTCGTCGCTATCATTATTATTGCGTACATACCTCTACCTATTTTATTCTTCTCGGATCGACCAAAATGTGATTGTCTCGAGATTTCAGATTTATATTCAGAACAAAGCAGACTGTTAATGTGTTTAGCGATTATAAGATTTGTAAAAATGTCGTCCGAATAATCCAAGGCAGGTTGGTAAAGATAATGAAATAATATCAAGAGGATTCCTAAACAACAAAAGAAATATTTCACATTATTTTTGCTTCAATAAATAAATAAGTTACATAAATAAGTAAGGTTCCATAATCTCTCGTAATGGCAAAGTTTAAAGGTACCTACGCCGATGCAGTATTATCATATATCATGGCAATATTAAATTCCTGCACTTAATTTGTTATATATGGCCAAAGTTGCCCCTCAGTTGGAGATAACAAATTGGAAAGTGGCCCGCGCTAGTCATTAAAAAACTATATTTGTCTTGACCGGCCTCAAAGTTTCCTCATTGGAATATTCGTGAAGAAACATCGGCCTAAGTAATGGATAGCTTGTATTGTATTCTGTTCAGATTTATGGAGGTAACTTGTAACGGCTTCTTTAATTAGACTTCTTCACTCAAATTGATGATTGTTATTGATGTTAGTTAATTTAAAATTGGTGGGGCCGGGTCTCACCTTGCCACTCATTCAATTACGTATTATTTGAAAAGTTCGTGGTTTTTGAATTCTATTATTCGATTTATTCGAGTTTAAAATATCTAGAAGTTAGGAGTAAATGCGTTTTATACTCAAAACTCTACGTGCAATCTCCATCATAGATAAAAGGTTATTTGATATTATAAAAGAAGATGGGAAGTCATCTAGACCGTTAAAATCGAATGTCTTCATTTTAATCTATAGAAAGCGATTGCTAATAGTTGGCGCACACTACCGCCCTCAGAATGCAGGTAGGTATACATCGACACTTATATCGAACGTGCAGTATTGAAAAGGTCTAAGTGTGCTCTAATCTTAGCTGTAGTATTGAAGTGCTCGGCTCGTTGTGAAAGTCATTACCGGTAGTACTTTGTTAGCTTAATGAATTGACTGATGGCAAGAGGAGGTCTGAACAGTGGTAGGGTTAAGTGGGACCTGCTGATTAATCACCCTGTCAGTACAGTTTCCAATTGCCACTCGTCACGAATTCCCCTTGTGCTGGCATAATTTTTGTACTTGCTTTTCCTATAGCCCAATCCAATAGATACTGTTTCATTGCAGTGTTTGAATTCCAAAAATAAGCTGTTACGTTTTCAATTTCATAAATGGAATGGATGTTCGAATTTTAGGCAACGGGCGATTAATTTTATTGCCATATCAAATATAAAGTGTTTAAATACGTGACGTTGGTATTTGTTTTTAAATTGAAAATGTTTTATTTGCGGAACGCTGGTTAATTTGGGGTTTAGTAATAACCCTTTATCCTGCTTTTATTTGACCAAGTGCAGAGATGAGTAGGTAAGTAATTATTCCCGGACCGTCTCGAGATTGTAATCCGGCGGGATTAGGAAGGGCGGTGTGAATGGTAATAGGAGTTCCTGAGGTGCTGCGGTGTGATTTACTGCTAAGATTCAATAGTGAATATTTTAAGCTCTGATTTATTTGTTAGTCGTTTCTTGAAGTTGTTCAAATCTTTCAACATGGACTACAAGACTGTTTATTATTTTCAGACATTAATACTTCACAGATAGACTGCTATCTATTTTTTATTTAATTGGATTTCATTAATAACATGACTTTAAATATAATTTTATTATTCTAATAACGTTTAGCAACTAAACAGTGAATGACTGACTGTCGTCGTCATTTGCAAGTAATGCTTCTAAAACTAATGTGCTTAACGACATTTTAAGCTGGAATAGTTTAGAGGTGGATAATACAGAAACTGGGTTAGGTTAAGCCCTGCCTAGTTGCTCCACAGTTTGAGGAGAGTGGGCCTCGTACAACTTATATGAACCTTTGAACTCGGCCTGCATTTTCATGCATTATTATAGTTTTAATCGAGATATAAACGGTGAAACTGCCTTTGTAAAACCAAACTGGTTTAACTTTTTTTTTACTGCTAATAGTTTGTACGTGGCTATTTTGGAAAACATGTAGATATTTCGATTTACCTTTATTATTTATTCGCGGCTTTTTCGAGTTTTAAAACTTTGTTGATCGTTTGGTTAACTATCGCACAATAATTGATTGATTGTGTATATTATTACAGTAGGTGAATCAACTTGTTACAAATAAAGGAAAAGGTTCGTTTTGATGTAGTCCTGAAAATTTTGAAAAGTTGTGTAGGTATTTATGGCTCAGCTTGTGTAGACGTCCATATGCTTTTGTATATTCTTATTCTTAACGAACCATGGTAGCAATTAAAACCGTCTTACTTTAATAAAGCAACTGCAATCAGGAACTTGAATTTTATACAAATACCTTCTAAGTGTGAGTGTAACGATAGATTAGTCGGGAGTTATCGTGTTAAGAGGCCTTAAGTTCCCTCAAAGAAGTAAATGATTCGCCCATAGCACGCGAACGCCACTGACCTTAGTAAATTTTGCATGATTTCTCTAATAAATTTTTGTTTTTCATAGTTGCAAAATTGCTTTGTAATCAGTCGAAAGCTCACACGGGGCGAAGGTTCAATTTATTTAAAATGAGGGATTTTGATCGCGAATATTAACTGGTACACATACTATGCGTAGGTTAAGTTTAAGGTGTATATTTTTAACAGCTTCTACACTCTGTAGATGAGACTGTTGGCCGATAAGAAGTTGATTGTAAATTGGTGTAATGTGCGCTCTATTTTTCAAATCCCGACTGATTTATGAATTTATTAAAAGCTTGCAGTATGCCATACACTGCAAACTATTGCACGTTCTAAGTATCTGTTGTGAAACTGACTATTTAAACATGCTGAGAATGCAATCAAACATTTCACAAATAGTTGTTAGCTGCTAATAGACGCGAGTAACTACTAGTGTAAGTTACCGACTTACTAAGCGATGTATTAAACTGTATCGTTGAGTTTCCACGTAGTTCCGATACATGTGTTAGTATGCCTAGCCATATTTAATGGTAACATATTGAATTTATAGATTGCACCGAAGCTGGCATTATTGAGTTACTAGTCTATTAACATCTCAATTTAATAACCTATATAGTCTCCGATCATAGTGCTCCTAATACCTATATTGACTTGATGCTGTCAAAGGCGTTATTTGTACTTGATTGTGCATGTTTGGTACATTTCTACTTAACGTTTTTTTTATTACGTATTTTTTTCTGTATTAATTTATTAAATATTAAAAAAAAATCATTATACACACAAAATAAACAACAAAAATATAATCATAATGCCCCACCAGTATTGGTATTTTCATTATTGACAGTGTAATTAGGCATTGCAATGAAAGGTAGGTAACTCTTACATTATTACTACATGTCTGATATAATACGTGCTTATTCTGCTTACCTACACTCTAAAAGTGCAACATATGAATATAATAAGAACGTATGACCGAAACATAGTAGGATTGATTTTAAATTAAAATAATATCTAAAATGCTTACCTTTCGTCTTCCCCTGAGGTCCTCCTCTTGAAATGATATCTCCTCCATCTTCTCTACGCCACACAATTTTGGGGGGAGGATAACCCCTGGCTTTGCAGACTAGCTTGGCTGACCCTCCTTCTGGTACCATCATGTCCCCAGAAGTTTCTTCGTAAATTATATCTGGAGGGATTACTACTTCCAAAAATGCTGTCTGAAATTAAATATATTATTAGTATTACGATTGAAAAATAAATTAAATTGCTAACTACGTGTGTATTTTAACAAGACCACCATGAACTATTAAATAATGTCCACATGATATAATTGTGTATTGATTTAAGAATTGCATGTTTTCACAGTAACATGCATGGTTATTCAGATTAAAGCCCCAATGCGCTTTCGCGGAATTGACACCATTAAACAGGTAAATTGATGAGGCATGAAGTGAAAAGGCTGTACAAAAAACTGGCTCCAGTCCTCGTTATATTGGTCCATACGTATGTTCAAGTAATATATTATGCAGTCAACAGAATCCATGCCCTAAAATAAATCGTACTTCTGCAACACATTACGGGTAATGGTTTAAAATTAGCGGCACTTTACCTGCATTTTCATAGGGTCAGTGTTAACTTGGCACATATATTGTCCTCTGTCTTCCCGCTTCACACCCCTAATGTTTAGCGTCCACGTATTGTAGTCGTTGTGCGTGACGCTCAGCCTCGCGTTGTTCGTGATCACGTGCTCATGTATCGCCAGGATCGCCTTCGTGTCTGCTTTGATCCACGCTACCTACCCCGCGACAAGCCACCCGCGAGCCGACGCCAGCAAAATTGTACGCCCAAAGTGTGCATGGAGGAAAGAACATCGTAAGTACATCGAAAAATAAAAGTGTACACAAACGCCGCATTCCTGTCACGATCGCCCGCTTCACGTATGATGTTTTGTTTGTAAACGATGAAGACTTTCAACGAACAAGTCTAATTACAAGCGAATGCTTCCCAAGAGGCAGTCACGACAACGATCCTCGAGCCGGCAACACTATCTTGTTGCGAGCGCCGCGCAAAATGCTCTCGGAATTTTTAATTACATTTTCGTCTGGTCGCCGCCATGAAGCGGGCTGCGGGCGCACTGAAAACGCCCTCGTTTCACCCGCTTTACCAAAAGCGTCGACATCGCAATAGAAGCTAATTTCCTGCATAGCGCGTAACAAAAAATACGAACAGAAATACGGCGTTTGTACTTGTCTACGATACGTGTCCTGCTCGGTATTATAACTTTATTATTGAAAAATATTATTCGGAGCGATATTTTTTTTCGTAATTCCTGCTGAATGCCGGCGAAAGTACTTCAATTCAATGGTTTCATTGAACGAGTAAAATAGGTATCAGCCTTTTATGTGTCTGCTAAAGTCTGCATTCGAGAGCGTATTCTCAAAGTGGGGATATAGTTAAGGCTCGTTTTTTTTTTCACATTTATACAGATTTTTAGTAACATATTGGCTTTATATTTAAATAAGTAACGTATAAGTGAATAGACAGAGTGCAAGAAGAAGTGCACTAATAGAGGTGCAACTTAGAAAGTGGTCTACATTTGTATAAGTGCTTGTGCAACTCTAATTAGTCACTAATTAGGTGCCTAGGAACTACAATCAAAATAAATATAACTAAAGTTAACACAACATTGTTTTTGTAGAAACAGCCTTACAATTCTCCCGCTGTGCTTATCTGCATTATTGAAATGAACGACGACAGGATTGCAGAGCTGTTGAGCGACGTAATTTCAGATTCAAAACGTTTAAGAAATTGCATCGCTGCATAATTTCACACAATAAACAAAGGGGAATAAAATAATTCATATTTACCAAATTTTGAACTCATCCATACCAGCGGTGCATATCGCAGATGTGTTTAAGATCTTTTGATTATTTGTGTGTTATGTATTGATACTGTATTTGTGTTTATTTATATTATTTCGTGCAAAATTCCATTATAAATCTGAGATAGAATTGCTATAATGCTTTATAATATTGATAGATACTGTGTGTAGTTTACATTAATATTATCGGGAACCGCAAATCAGACAAAACACTTCAGCGGCTATATATAGGTCGGTACTTATAATTTATTGGAGTAATAACTCGATTGGTGTTTATTCCTTAGGTATACAGCCATCCTGATAATATAATCTCGATATTCATCTCGGAACACACGTGGGAATTGGTGAGAAACACATGCGGAGATGTTATTAGTCTTGTGTAATTACTTACGCGGGATCGATATAGAAAAGCAAATATGTATCGATATGTAGCATCGATAGTCGCGTAGAAATCGAGTGATCTAAGCTAACGGCCCCTGAGAGACTATTATCGAATCTTGTTTCTCGTGGAGGAAAGATTTGCGAATAAGTATTTGTGTCCGACTTTATTACACGCTCGCTTGTTGTTATGTTGATCGTGTTTTGGTGTAATAGTAGTGAATTGAGGCCGAGATAATTGCTCACTTAAAAAATAATTGTTAAGATTTTCTTACTAACAAATATGAAATATCTGTCAAAATTTTATTTCAGATTGATAAAGTTTATTAGGTTAAATGAAAATATCAATATACGTTTGTACAAGTACAACAAAGGTGCAAGAAAAACGAGAAGAACCATATACAAAAATGGTAAAACTTATATTTTAGACCGGTGACTCAAAGGAAGACATACCGTACACGATACAGTATCGCATATCATAATGATAGTGTACTAGATTAACTCCCGGGACAGTTTGAGAGCTCCGCCTCTCGAAATGATTGAACGGGGACCGAGGGGGTTTGTCCTGGCTTTATTTTAATTTCCTAAAGTGACTGTTTTGCAACGTAAATTCCTTGGACTAAAGTGATCCAATACTGGGGTGCGGTTTTTGTTCCGACAATGATTGACTAACGTGAAACTGACGTGCATTGCTAAATTAATTTTATTTTTCAACTAAAACGTCACTTAGGAGTAAAGTGCACTTGGTAAAAGCATGCTCAAAACTTATGTTCCAAAATAAACGTAAATGTGCATCGGTGTTTAAAACCCAAGAATAGTAACGTTCGTTCACTGTTGCATAAATCACTGTTTTTATCACATTCTTGGATCTTAGTTTCTATGTGCAAGTGTTAGTGTCTAATGCAGTTGTGCACAGTGTGCCAACACTACGGCTATGTGGACAAACTTGCAGTAGATTTGTGCAAATATAGTACCGGTGTTACTCTATTCTAGGATAGAGAGAGGTTCTATAAAGTGGTGCTGTGAGTTTCGAAGAGTGCCGAAGAAAGTGCATTGAAGGTAGTGTGCTAAGAAGTGTGGAAGTAGTGGTGCAAGGTCTATTTGTTGAGATCTATAATTTTATGAGTTTTTATGATTCTAAAAGTGACTGAGAGTGATCAAGTCATCTGTGTTTGTAAGTTTGAAAACAAACACATATCTGCAGCTGCAAGATGGTACAACTAACTTTTATTGTGGACCTCTTCAGCTACTCAATGGCAAGCTTACTTTAGTTTAACAAAACAATGAGAAAACACTACTGTTGTCAAGACAACTTCTTAAGGAAAACTTTCCAATAAATACTTCTAATGATATAAAACATGCCTGAATAATTCATTGCTCAATTCATTCTCTAGTATTAAAGATAATTAATTAGCAGTCAGGCATTAAGAGTTCATGGAAAAAAGATTGTTCCAAAATAAATCGAAGATAAAAGTTTATATAGTTGTAAATTATAGATCTCATAGTACAAGTGCTGTGACGGTGCTCCTCTAGGTAGCTGTAATGAGTCAGTTTGATACACACCCTGGCTGTGGCGGAGTCGCCACTCACCCTGTAACCGCCCAGGTTATTGACCACGCAGGTGAACATCGCGTCCCGGCCTTGGGCGATGGTCACGTTCTCCAGGGGGTATAGGAAGTCCGGCTCTAGACCTAGGGCTGGAAAGAAAAACGTCATTAGTTTATAAGTAAATCAGTGTGTCATCATTATCATCATTCTCAGCCTTTTTTATCGTCCCACTGCTGGGTACAGGTCGCCTAGAAAAGTTGCATTAGCACTTGCCTGACTTAGAATCGAAGTCACCACTCATACTTTAGAGTTTGGTGCGTTACCCGCTAGGCCACCACGACTTATTTAGTGTGTATTGACTTTATATTAAAATAAATTAAAAACGTCTGTCCTTAAGTTGAAATTTTCAGTTATATAAATAAAACTTTACACGCCACATGAGTCGTGTCGGAAATATTAGTTAAAGTTTCTAAAAACATGTCTTACATGTTATAAAGTTGTAACGGTTCACTTTGAAGTGTGGAACAAAGAACTATCGAGTGAATTTTATATGTAACTCGTCGTTGAAAAACCGACTGGTTGAGCAAATACGCACTGGTGCCACCGCGGCTACGGTCATGACTAGATGTGTCAGAGCTAGTTCGGCTTCAGTCATCCAGGCAACCGTGCACATTTTTGAATTGTTTGCTTTTATTTCTGTGACTATCATCTAGTTTATAGTAATGTTCTGTTCCTACATGAATACAAAAATGCCTCAATAAAAAGTCATTGTACACAACAGTTGATCAGCCTTTTAGGTTTAATCGTTTCAAACATTATTTGAATTTTATATTGCGAATCTTGTCTCGTTTTTGCAACTGCAAAACGATTATAAAACATTTTTTGAACTACAGAGAGATTCCAAATAAATATTCCGTATATCATATAGAGTTGTTTGCAATCTAGCCGTTTGTGGATAAATAAAACAAAAATTCCCACCACTATTCGTTTTCATTGCGGTCAATAATATTTTTATAGAAATGCGAAACCTAAACGATTGGAAGTTTCGATGAATTTTAGTTAGATAGCTTTAATGCTAAATCGAAAATGGGCTTAACGTAACTTATAATATTTTTCGGACTTTAAAGTCGATTGAACCATGGTTGAATTCTTGGAAGTCTCAAAGCAAATAGGAAGCCGTTTTTATAGTAAAAGAAAGTTATTTATAAGCTCTTGCGTTGGAGCGTTTTCTCCTGAGATTAGGCTAACGTCGGATTTACAACGCTGGTTCTCTAACGGGTTGCTTTAGTCACTCTAGTGTATCATTTGTAACTGTTTCGTTATTTCAAATAAATTTAGAATGGCTTTTACAACTCTTTGAAGTTTCTTAAGAATTTTAAAGGGAAATAAACACGTTCACTTTTTTTTCAGACCATAATTAATTTTATGAAGAACGAAGTATTACTGAAATATAACATAGAAATGTTATTTTTACTTAAATTTGATTTGCGTGGAAATTCAATTACCAATAAAATAAAAAGAGACGTAATAAATAAAAAAGATTCAAAAGTTACAGATCTTTGAATTAAATTATATAACTTTGAAATAAATCACCGTCTTCCCCTATTCGTCTCACATTTTAACATAATGTTGTACCTGAGACTAAATGTTCGAACATGATCTGTTTAATAATGCGAACGTCTTCACAATTATTATTCAGATGTTGAAGTCAGTTTTTAGGTACGTGTGATCTATATTGGAGGTCATTAGTGAAAGATGTGACTGTCTTATCGGCTTTGTGGTGCTGGCTGCCGATAAGCGCGAGGGATATTATTCAGCATGTATCAATATCCTGGGTAAATTATACCTTTTACAGCATCATTCATTTGTCATTGTACTTTTAACAATTTCATATAAAAAAATACAAAACTTAAATTAACTACAACCCACAAGTCAGTACAAAGATCCGTAACCTGATAGTTGGTTACTTCCTCAAAAGTTCTGAAAGACATTAAAATTAAATTAACTTGTCAAATGCCTATGAATATTGATTAACGTTAATCAAATAAGATAAAATTACTCGGACAGTAACATAAATTACTATCATTTCTTTTTTAATTAATAACGACAAAAGGGACGGCTTGTTGTTAATTATTTGTTACGTAAATATAACAATCATGAGTTTGTTATTTTGCTACATTAATCTAACTTTGTTAGAGTTTTATACATAGCTAGTAAGTTTTCTAATCCCTGGTGCACAGAAGCCCACAGAACTCTGGTCCCGCAGCGCTTAGAAGTCCTTTTAAAGTCAGTCCATAACAACTTTAGATACAACAGATCGGAATCACAAACGAATCGTTCACAGAATTTAAAGCGCAGAAAATGCTCGTTATTCTTCACGAAATGTTTAGAATGATATACGTAAGTTCCGCATAAAAATGTCTCCCTTAGCGCCGTAGGTATTGTCCCGGCGAATGGATAGCTGGAGGCGTCAATATTCTACGTGACCAGTTACTTGTGTCGGCCACGGAAACATGTGTCGGAAGTGAGGACTATCTGTTTGCTCATAGAATGGCGATCGCACTGTTGAATTATTCGCGTGTACATACGCGACAGGATGCGGATTACATGGTGCATTCGATCCGTTTATGTTTTCGGGTTAGGAACAGTCTGATCGTATTTCTTTTGAATTCATTTTGGAAGGTAACTCCAAAAATGCGCTGTTTCTATCTTAGCACAGCTCAGAATACTAAATACTTCATCAGCAAGCAATCAACAAGCAAAGCAACAAGACGTGACACTGTTAATGGCTAGTTGACTAGAAGATCACTTTGTTTTTCTATTGAAACAATTCAAAATAAGCTAGTTTTATTTGATTATTAGGAAGAAATCAATACTACCGTAACTGCTTTATCTGTTTACTGGTATGCTACAACTCCCGCTATGCAGTAGCGACTTCTCACTCGTCAACAATTCCAGCTGAAAGTTAAGCTTTTGATGTTTTCCTTTCATTAACAGATCGGGGAAACACGTAGCGGGGTTCAATAAATTTCAATACATAACGGAGTTAAATTCATTTCGGCCCTTATTTGTTCACGTCCATGTGTGGCAAACGGAATGGGTCAATTGAAGCACCAGAGCAAATGTCGCCAGACTAAATGTCGTCGATATACACAAGCCTTTCCCGTTCTATATTGGGAACACACAAAATGTCGGCTGGCTTCAGAGCCGTGTTAACATCCCGCATTTAAATTTTCAAATATTCATTGCCAATTAAAATATAATTAACTGCGAAAAGCGAGTTCCGACGATTCTACAACTGTAAGCGGTAATCGTGCAATAAAGTATGATTAAATACGGTCAGTTGGAAAATAATTATGTACTTCTGTAAGTCTGATTGAAAACTACAATTAAATTCAGCAATAAGCACATTTTCTTTTGTGAGCTGCTACCGCATTCGTATACTGTTATAATGCGGATAAAGTTCTTGGAATACCTAAACGGAAATGATTTCACGATCTCGTAGTGAATATCAAATGTCCGAATCGTACAGACGTTCGGAAAGTAAATACCTACAGTTGGATTTGTATAGGTCGGGAGATCGCACTGCCAATAACCAGCAAATGCTGGCGTCGAAACTAGCTGAAATCGTAAGTACCGGCCCGACCAACTGATATTTGTAAATTCTATGGTAATCCGACTCTGAGCCTAATCCTACTTTCCATTCAAAGCGGTTGAAATAAATTCTAAAAACAATAGGCGGTTATTTGGATGTTGTGTTCATCGGGAGCAGGTATAAGGGATCCTAGGCGTATTATCTACGCATTGGTATCGTCAGCAACTGTATAATAATCGCGTGTATAGTTCTAATTTGTTAAATTAATCCCGTTACGTATTTTGGTACGGTATTCGAGCACGTGCGCGACTGCGAACAATTTGCTAACACGGTTTCGTACTTTCGTCGAGATTCAGAGTTGGTACACCTAACAACTCTTGGCCAAAAGTCCTACGGCTTAATTGGACGATTTTCTACATGTAGATTTGATTTACAGCGTCTCGAAAGTTTAGGCAAACAGGTAGTCAACTTTTCAAAGTATAATATTTATAAGATGGATCAAGTTTAAAAGTTATAGGTTTCTACGTAACGTGACTGTTATAATATTAACCTGTATAGGTGTGACTATGTGTAACTAGTGTAAACCGTCGATGGCCATTTTTCAGTAGTTGTACAGCAACTAAGGCATTTTTATAATAAACAAAGAATAAAGCAGCACGATACAACAATAACAAAACTTGGACGACACACGAATAAGTTGTAATAAAACCCAAAATAGGGCACAACAAATCCTTAGCATTCCTAGAACGTGCAATAAAGTCGCATATTAATCACTTACGCGGCCAAACACGTAGTACAGCTATAAGATCTGATATACGGCATTACTAGAGTTAGGCAGGCGCTTCATTTGCAATTTGGTTCAGTGATTTCGTTGGAGCTCTCCACTGAGCGAACGCTGTCCGTGAATTATGCCTATTGTTGTTCCAGTGGCAAAGGATGCATTACTGTGCCTTGTTCGAGATATTCGTCGTCCTTTTACACAAATTGCTTTTAAAACATTGCTATTCATATTATTTTGTGTACGTAATAATTTGAGTTAGTGGATGTACCTATTGTGTATTTTTATTTGGGTTGAGTTATGCTAAAAGAAATTCAAAAATAATATTACCTTGATAAATAGGAAATTGGATGAATAACTTAGTACTTAAACGGTTCGGTGCGAAAAAGGAAAATACTTTAGGCTCTTCAGACAGTCTGATCTAACAAAAAGTACGATGAATCGAACTCTTGTGAAGTGTTTATTTTAATTTTATTGAAAGGTATTGTTTCACTTATTTTTTTTTTGGAAACTTGGAAATTCTCCGAAGCTTATTTCATCTGATACCTATTACCATCAGTCAGTAGGTATATATTTACAAAAAACCTATCTCCAATCGAAAAATAAGAAACTTTTAAAGAAAAAGCTTTTATTTAAAACCTCTAAAAATAATAAAATAAAAATTTGTCAGTAATAAAAGCTTGTCGCGAGTTTTACCGCAAATTATTATGATATAGGTAAAGGAACATTGATAGGTATGTAAAACTCGCGACAAGCTTTTATTACTGACAAATTTTTATTTTCTTCTTTTTAGAGGTTTTAAATAAAAGCTTTTTCTTTAAAAGTTTTTTTTTTACTTTTAATTTATTTTTTACTTTTTAGTTATCGCCATTATTTCTAGTTACTATTAACGAGCTCTTTCATTTAATACCCATATTGTAAAAGTGGACTAAAGGTAACTATTCCGCCATCCTGCATGGTCCGCCATATTGGATTCAGAATGACGTCATATACTTTTTCAAATTACTCTCAACGAGCCCTTTCATTTGATACCCATATTGTATAAGTGGATTAAATATAACTGTTCTGACATCTTGTATGATCCGCCATATTGGATTTAGAATGACGTCACATATCTTATCATATATTGTCATCCAAACTAAACGCGTCCAC
>NWSH02000517.1:9522752-9545342 GCA_002382865.2 Heliothis virescens
CTTTTAATTTATTTTTTACTTTTTAGTTATCGCCATTATTTCTAGTTACTATTAACGAGCTCTTTCATTTAATACCCATATTGTAAAAGTGGACTAAAGGTAACTATTCCGCCATCCTGCATGGTCCGCCATATTGGATTAAGAATGACGTCATATACTTTTTCAAATTACTCTCAACGAGCCCTTTCATTTGATACCCATATTGTATAAGTGGATTAAATATAACTGTTCTGACATCTTGTGTGATCCGCCATATTGGATTTAGAATGACGTCACATATCTTATCATATATTGTCATCCAAACTAAACGCGTCCACGAAATTTCAGCACAAACGGTTGAATATATCTACTTCAAAATTGAGTTCAAAGATTTCACCCGAACATACAAATATATTTACATACATTGCAAGTTAAATAAAAGCTTTTAAAAAAAAAAAAGCTTTTAATAAAATCGTTCAAGCACTCAAGAAACAATACGTAAGAAATATGTCAAGAGGGATCACATTAACATCCCCAATAAATTACACGAACAATCACTCACGATACATTTGTTCTGGCTCGAGTCGAATCGACTTATGATATCACTGAGTGGATCACTGCCTAAATCGCCTATTGTCGTGAGGGCCCCGATTCCCGCCACTTACGGTTGACGACGGATCTCAATCAGAGGTTATCTAACAACTTGATAAGTACTGACGGCAGATTAGATTTGTACGGTCCTTTTATGAGTTTTATGTGACCTTTTTGTAGGATTTGTAATGAGGTGGGTGAATGGTGAGTCAAATATCAATGTTGATACATGCAATATCAATAGCATATCAATACGGAATCGATAAATGTTTGTTTAGATTCTGCGTCAATAATCCCGCTTGTGCAGCCAGTATTATTCAAATGTAACAATATCATATCCAATAAAAGTTCCGGCGAGCCAGCGGCGTACAAACAATAGATCTAAACAGACGTGGCATCAGATCTTGTGTACTGTTGGTTTGCAAAACAAATATTTTCCTAGACGTTTTTGAAGTCGTTACGAACAAGTTAGACGGCCGGTCCACGGGCCGAGTGCAATTCGCGCCACTAGAGTCGCACTCCGGATTTGTTTGCTCCAACTAGTTAAATGTTGGCCCAAACTTTATTTCGGACGTCGAAGTCTCCGAGATGTTGTACCCTTGTTATTGTTGTTCAAGTATATTTAGAGAGGTTCAGACGTACCGTACGAAACAAACATTCGTCTAGCCTATTTATTATTCATATTACTGCTATAGTTCCCATTTGGGGATCGTTTACCTTGCAAATGTTTTACAATTACTCGGAATTAACATTTTGATTGTTGTTCTCTGTATTCAAGGGAATGGTTCCTAAAATGTAGAGTATAATCGGATTATCCGTGTAATTAAAAATGTATTACCATTTTACAACCTATATTTAATTACCTACAGACAAATCAATGAATCTTCCTCTTAAATAAATAATCCATGTGTACAAAGCGTCGGATCTAAACGGAACAAACAAAGTGAACGCAAACATCTCCTAAGAAAATTGTTAACTAGAGAAAAATAAATTAAAGATCGACAGTAAGCAATAACGGAGAAACAATGTAGAAGGAAACCAAGAATTCTGGTTTGGGGTTTCAGAGCTCATTCGAAGTAAGGAAATTCTTTAACAACATTGTTTCTAAATTAAAACAATCTCATAATTGCACATTCTCCAACTTCTTTGATGCAGTGTAGGTATGGTTGGGGGCGGGGGAGTGGGGGCGGGGTGTTTGCCCGGGGTAAGTTTTGAGGCGAAGTTAAGCCGATTAAGTGTCATTTCCGGCGCGGAACTAGCACTGTTCATTAAATATTTCGAGTGACTTAATTGCTGAGGTCGCTCGTCTACCAAGTTTTGATGTGAACAGATTTCTACTATTCTTTGTGCATTTGAAAATGTTCAGTTTTATGCTGAATTTTTATGGCATTTTGTATGTCAACTTTGCTAAGTATTGCAGATTAAGAAGTGCTTAATTATGTGGCTGAAAGTTGCGGATTATTATAAATCAATAAGTGAGAGGCTATCTTTGACTGTATGGGGACTGAACGCACCAGTTTGTGATAAAGTCTCTATACGTTAGTTAAAATGAAAATTTACGTGATTAATTGAAGTTATGCATTCGATAATTGAACTATAGATGTTCTTTTGTGAGTTTCAGTAATAAAAATATCTATAACAGCGACCGATGTCTGTCTGGGGATTAGAATCGATGAACTCTCTCGAAGCGTTTGTCACCGTCTCATTGGAGTTGGAATTTTTCTCGCGTATAAAGTTATCGAAAATCTACTATGTAAAATGTGATACATTATTCTAACTTGGAGAATAAAAAACTAAAATATTTTTAGTGATATTTTTTTTCTTTTTATTTACAAATGTTTATATGAGATTCAGATAAATGAAAGGTATGATTAAAGAATACTAAGTTAGCGCACTAAACTTTACTAAGCTACTGAAGTTTATTTTCCACAGTTTGTAAAGTGACGGCAGAAAATGGGTTAATTAATGGTTTCCGAAGTGGACGCGAAACAATTTGTCTGCTGCTTGTGCGCCATTGCCTTCTATGAGCCTGAATTATTATTGTTATTTATGATGTTTGGCAGTTTGTTTAAGCCATGGTGAACTAAAGTGACATTTTTAGTGCGTTTGGCTAACTTTTATTATTTGAATTATACGTGTTAAGAATTTTTAAAATGAAAAATCTTTTTCTTTTTATAAGTACCTACCAACCAAAAAAGATCACGTTTCAAAAAATATTAATATGGTGTAGGTACGTACATCGTATTCCAGTGTTAACATCTCTAGATAAATATTTCCCTCTTTGTGGAAACACACGGATACAGCGGACTACTGCGGGCACAAAGTCCATTACAGTCAATTCGTCTAGACGCAGGCACGTGTTGAAACTATTCTCACGGGTAATCGAATTACCTGCTCCATACAAATAAATAAACTGCCCGCCCAGAATAAACCGTACAACAATTAAACTAAAAAGAAATAAAAACTGTAATGTAAATGTTCGTGGATCTTCTTTGTTTACATTAGTTGGCATTTATTATTTACAGAGTCAACCACTTTGTTGTTTCCTTTTACTTTTTTGAACAATGAACTGTAAGAGATTATTTTTCCATTTTTTTTTGTGTGCTCTTTATTTTCGTTAAACAATAAAGTTTAATCTAAAATCGAATGAATACATAGCACATTACGCTCACAGCTTCGTAAGATACGTTCGCCAAAGTACACATACCAAAACAGAAGAAGAATCTAATATAATAAAGCCCATTTGTAAAGAAAATATCAAAAAAGTTACGCACGACCAAAAAGGATTCAATGAGTCAGCAAAGTATGTGGCAAAGAAATTGAGGGTGAACAAGAACAAATGTGATATTATGGGGCGAGTAGGTGAACCTTACGACTTATATAAATATAAACAAGCCGGCCGTACTGTCTGTGCATTTACAGACCTTTCTATCCTTGCGGGTCGAATTTCGAAAAATCTTTGCTTAGGCCGTGTGTTAACAGAGGGAATAGTAATATATTTCCTTACATGTTGTCGAAACCGTATTTATGTTGCTGGATATTAGTAGTTTTATTTTATTTTAGGTGAAATATTGCTTCCTTGCGATAAATACTGTACATTTTGAAGTTATTGAACTTCAGTTCATTTGAAGTTGCAGTTCGTATGAAGAAATGTTGTGAAGATATATACCTGAAATATCTCTACAGTATTATCCTCAATATCAAAAGTATTTCATAAACATTTAGCTCATCTATCCATGATACTGTTCTCAAAAAAACTTTTTAGCAACTTCTGTAAAATGGGTAAGGCGATAATAATTCGTAAGCCACAAAGCGAATTTTAATGCGACTTTGATTCAATTACAAGACTTTGTTATCAATTACGCTGAATGTACCTTCTGGGGTCGTTGTGACACGAAAGAGAACTCAAGTAGCATTTTTCATATTCGGAATTGTTAAAGAAGGGTCTACAAATAAATTATAAATTTTATAAGAGCCTAGTAATGATGAAATGGTTTTTCAAATAAAATTGTTAGTTCATTAAGAAGAACGCCCAGTACAAAAGACCACTTATCATAAACATAATAGCTACAGCTCATAAATCTTCCCCTTCTGATTATTAGTAAATTGACCTACAAAGAAAATGATGTGTTGTCCGGAATATAGGTACGTGATTCGTGTTAGCCACATATTTATCGATAACAAACCAATTTACCCACTATTATTGTGTTAACAGCTACGGCAGGGTTGCCAAACTTCGGAGATCTTTTCTGAGTAGAAGAGACAAACACTCATTTCTATGTAGCTAAGGTTTTACGTATATATTTGAAATTACTGGTTTGTAAACGTAGTCTTCTTTTTATTTATGCATGAAACATTTTTTTCATAATCGCAGTTTGCGGAATGGTTTAGAAGTATTTAGGCAATTGGTGTGTTTTTTTGTAAGTTCTCATATTCGAATAGAATGATATTGTGTGTATTATATTGTATAATTAATCTACTTAATTCAAATTAACAATTTCATATTCCAATTTCTTTCATTAACCCCGCACAAAGTATAGTTATCGATTGATTTTAATAATGCAACGTATAATTAAATTATTAAATCGTACAGGTATTAATTTGCCTCCAATGTAACCTACATTGGAGGCAAATTAATACGTGCAAAATTGCAGCTATCAAGTTCAGTTGGTAATTGAGGCGAATAAATTTGGAAGTTATCGACTTTAGTGGGAAGGTGCAGTCGATGTACTCTCAACTGCCAGGCAGATTTGATCTGAATTAGTTGAAATATAATTCAGTACTTACATTTTTACTTAAAAAACTGTTTGCGATAACTAATGTGAATAAGTAGATGAACGTGTTTGATGATTTATTAAACTGTTCCTGAAATAGTTAATCGAAATGTTTATGAAATGGAGCCTCAACAAAGCCTGAAACTCTGAACCATATTAATGCAAGCATAATTATCACCCTTTAGGTTCTAGAAATCTAATGCGAGATTTTTTACACGGATAAAATAAATATAACATGAATCATTTGCTGTATTATTTTATAAAAATGAAGTAAAAAAAAAAGTATCAAAGAAACTAACAAAAGCCTATCTAAAACAGATCTTCGGAACCAACGAACGTCTTACAGAACATAAGTGCTAGCATATGACGTCATATATAGGAACGAACTGTGGCGATCGAGGCTCACTTTTTCAATATCCAAAACTAATGGCCGTCAGATGGCAAGTTCGGTAAAGTGATGCTATCAAAAAGCGATAGGCCGCGGTTTCGCGCGGTTATCGGACCACTTTGCTCGTCCCTGACGTGGGTCCACTCGACATGCTGTACACGGGTTTACACAATTCGAAATGAATTTAGTAGGCGTAGTTTGTTCCGTGTTTTTTTTTTCTTGAGTTCTAGTTTGGGAGGGGAAGGTGGTGATGTGATTTGATAAAAGTTTTGTACCATTATCATTTTGATGAGAAAATTGTGATCAGTTAAGAAACATTAGAAGTAACGTACTTATCTTCAGTTTTGTCCACTAGTATATTATTATTGAACATTAAAATATGCACGATAATATTTCAAATGTTTCAGTCAGCAAACGATACTTAGGTCATGAATAAACTCTGATTTCATATGCCTATACCATTATGCAGAATAAGTCACCATGACACTTTATAATAGCAAGGCTATTTATAAAACAAATGAAAATCCCGCGTTTTCAGCGCAGGTACAATCGGCGACTGTTTTACTATGCTCCAAAAGCACGCCACCCAAAAAGTTATAAAGCAGGATTGTTCAAAAAATATTCTCATAATCTCCTTGTTTTTCAGATTAACGCTGTTACACTTCTGTTTATTAACAAAGCGCTTTTAATTTGAGTTAATTGTATTTGCGACGGTGCATGATTAGCGAGGGTTTTGTTTTTAAGCCAGATACAATAAAGGATTTTTTTGCTGTCTGGCCGTTGCATGGAGCATTTTCTTCAAATAAAGCCTTTTTAGAGTTAGCCTTTTAGAATAGGATTCGACGATTTTTTTTAAGTTTTTTTTTATATTTAGAATGCTAACAGCATTTTAAAGGACTTATTTTATTTAGGTTAAATGACCACGCTTCATCAGGTTACAATAAAATTATTTCTAACCACAAACTATATAACGAGAATTCCTTTTCAATTTAACATCTACAACTAGATCAGCGCCTCTAAAATGTAACAGCACCACCAGATAATACAATTTTCTCTATTCTTTTGCATAACAGAGTAGCAGCATTTTAGACGTCCGTTTGCATTGTTATTCAGTCGACGAAGTCACAGCGGCGCACGCTCCGGAGCTTATCGTCGGCCCCCAGCCGTTGTAAATTAAATAAATATACACCTAATGAGCGGAAATACAATGCATGACTAAGCTGAATAATTACTTCATCTTTCTATTCGCGGATTTACTTCGCCATGACACAAAACTCGTACAAAAAAGGAATGCAAATTTATTCGCCGTACATCCGCGAATCTCATTTTTAAGTTCGAGTCTAGAATGTACGCGGAAGCTATGCTATTATTTATTGCTTTCCGTTAGTTTGCTTTCAGTAATTTTTATTCAAAATAGAGAAATAACTTGAAATATGCATGGGGTTGATAGTCACCCCGCTGCGTAGGAAGTTATGATTGAGGGTGACTTCATGCGATTTGATTACATGTAAGCTTTTAGACGGATTACAAGGGGTTTTGTTATCATATTTTACGCTTGTTTTTCTTCACGAGTCTCACCTATTGCTAAACTGAAGTCGTGCTTAGGATCACTCAAGGTTTAGCGTAGTAATTAATCATTGCCTTTATTCTAGGGTAAAATATGTAAATTATTGTAACAGTGGCCAATACGTTTCAATGTTTTCACGTTGTTTAGAAAATATTATGAGTACTTATTTCTAAGATAAAAGTAAATTATACATACATTGTTAATCAAGCAGCAAATTAATACAAGTGCAGTTGAAACACGTCTCCATATAATCTTATCATTAAAAATATTGCTATACGTCCATCTACAACAAATATGGCATCTCAAACAAAAGCCCTAAGGAAAGCCCTAAACTTCTAAGGAAACAAGGAGAAATAAAGTAAAAATCTATTCACTGTTAAAATCGATACCGCTATCAAAATGCACCCATGCTACCGTTCAAAGGCTCGTCCGCCCGACCGCCTCAAAGGATGTTCTACAAAACAAGCCGTACGTTCCCACTCAGATCAATGTACAAGGGTATAGAGCTCTTCTTTCCTACGATCATGAGCACTTGGCACAAAACACATCCTTTCTTATCCTTCTATGAAGGCGTTTATCGACAGTATTTCGTAAAAGCTCGGGAAAACTGTTTTTTTTTGGTTCGTAAATGATGACGTCATCTGTTTTCTTTATGCAAAATTTTGTTTTTTTTTAATTAATTTAGTTAATTTATTCACGGAGAACATAATAAATGAAGAATTTCGTTTATTAATAAAAAAAAATAAAAAGTATTCCTTATATTTTTAGATCAGTCATTCAAACACTGATTAAGCAGTAGATACTGACAATTTTTATAGCATTATTTTTTCTAAGATGTTTTTTTTTTGTTTTTGCAATCAATATTATTATTGAGCAAAATAAATTCAAGCATGGGAAACATTGTCGATACAGATAGCACAAAAAATAATTTAAAATTTCTTTTAAGAGAAAATACTGAACGTTAAATAAATCTGTTGAACAAAAAAGGCTGTTAAAACAAACATTGATTGACGTGACAAATAAAAAAAAATGATGCGCTTGGAATTGAAGGGAAACAGAATTAAATTTCTACGTAAAAAGACTTTTTGTCCGATACGGTTAAAAGAGATTTCATTATGTTTAATAGAGGTAAAATACAATTAGATTTTTTTCATTAATAAACAAGAGGAAAGATAAAATTATGTTATTTACCTCGGCGCGTAGAACACATACAGCGCCAAGTTCTAATACAATGGAATGATGCTAATGTTTTAAGCACGTTTTCGTATTCAATCAGTTTTTTAGTTTGTATACTACCAATGACTCAGTCAAGTAACTAAATAGAAAGTATATGTACGAGAACATTTCCAAGAATATATCCTCTAAGCGTCAGATAATTTTGGTTCATAAATATTCCAACAAAATACCTAATATCCCAAGAAAAGATTCTCATGATATTAGTTCGCTTATTACAAACAATTTGTTTAAGCCGATTTTCCATGATCCCAATAAAATAAAAATATGAGATAACTCACAATCTCATAAAGGGCAACCGCAAAAAGATATACAGAAAAAGCTTAATAAAATAAACCGTTAAAGAAAAGATGATATTTGATCACATTAATCGAACATTCAAAGTATTTGTCTTTTGGCTCTGAACCCGTCCCACTTGCGAAGGGAGAGCGTTCGAGAATTTCAATTTAAGAGAAGAATGTGCCGACATAACGTGTGGCCCGAGATATTTTGATAGGACATGTTCTCCGTGAATAAATTTCTTTCCTCATATTAAAAGTTTTTAAGCGGTTTTATTTATTATCAATTTGTGGTCGCCGATGTAATAGTTGGGGGCCAAATTGATTTTCTTTGTCAGATTATTATAACGTTTTAATATAGTTATTTTTGTTATAAAAATATGGTTACGGCTCCATATAGGAATAAAAATATTTCAAAGATATTTTTCTATAAAGAAATAATAGACATTAAGAGAACTGTGTTTGATTCCATTAATAATATTTATACGTACAATAGGAGTTCTTTTTGTTAACACTGGCCCTTTTGAGTCTCTTCTGATATTAAAAGTGCTATAAATTTTTGTGATGCACAATGTAAGACCGCAGGGTCTATTAGGTAGATATTGACAAAAAATTATACACTTATCGATATTGCGCTATAATATTGTGATATGGAGATAGTAAATACACAAGAACCACACAAAGTACCATAGGTATCTGGTTGGAATTTTCAATTTGATCATGGAATGCGACCGCAAGTAAAGAACAAAACGTTGAAATCTGCATGTACCCGCAGAGAACGCACGCCGCCTGCCACCTCCTGGGTTAGTTCTCGATTTATTGTATCAATTTTGTATAAAGCCAGTAGGTGAAATAAGCGCGAAGAAATATATGCTAGCTCGCGCTTTTCACCTCCCTGCAAGAGACAATAGAAAAGATTTTAAAACGAAACTGATTCTTTAGATTTTTCAAAAAGATTTCTTGCTTAGTGAAATATTTCCAAAGCTAAACGCCAATATGTAAAAGTAACTCATTTTAAAACGGAAAAATTACCCCAAAAAATATGAAATTCAATTAGAGAAAAAAGGAATGACAACACAAAAAAATAAATCAGACCATAAAAAAATGTAATAAAGCCAGCATTTAAAAATAAACTAATACAATAGAGTAGAAGATAAGTCTGTTTTCATAAGCCATATCAAATTCATTATGACAATAAAGTCCCAAATGTATTTACGAGGGATCATGTCATGAATAAATTTTGTCAACAGAAAGTTTGATGCGTAAAATAGCTGCGGTAACTTAGACAATGCTTTGAAACATAATGATTTTGACTTTAAAAAAAGAAACAAAATTAAAAATTTTCATAAAACCCACGACGGTAAAAATCTAATTGAAAAAGAATAAAATATATATAATAGCCCCCGACGGATAATAATTGGGGGTTTTGAGTTATTTTATTCTTTTTCAATTAGATTTTTACCGTCGTGGGTTTTTTGAAAATTTTTAATTTTGCTTTTTTATTTCAGACTTTTTAGAGAGCATATACGAATTATAATCTATATAATATGGTGGTAAGATCTCGCAAAACAATAAGTGTGATTCATCCTACCACATAATATTAAGTTCCTTTTTAAAAATTGTAACAGTTGCCTTTCTGTTGGTTTTTGTTCAGAATTGGTGCGTATTGACAATTTACAAGAGTATTGACTCTTGAGACTATAATAGATATTTGTGTTTGAACTCTGAATTCAACAATACGTTTTCATTTTAATAATATTGCAATATAATTGTTTCACTGTAATAGCAGCGCTCCCTAGTGAGTTAATTTCATAAGACTTATCTTAGACCATGCACCAATCAACTACGAAGCCATCGCTGAAAACCGCATTGAAATCGGACAATTCGTTATAATATGATTGTGATATTATTTTGCACTAATATTGTAGCGCCCTCTAGTGAGTTACAGCCATGACACCTGTCTAAGAACATGAACTCATCGAACACAAACCCGTTATTGAAAACCGCATCAAAATCGGATCATTAGTTTAGAAGATAGGTGGGAACATTGCTTTGCTGTTTGCATTAATATTGTGGCGCCCCCTAGTGAGTTACAGCCATGACACCTGTCTAAGAACATGAACTCATCGAAGACAAACCCGTTATTGAAAACCGCATCAAAATCAGATCATTAGTTTAGAAGCTAGGCGGGAACATTACTTTGCACAAACACACAAACACACAAACACACAAACATCTCTCACCCTAAACGCACGCAACTGCTCCGTTCCGTCGTGGGTAAAAAAACTTGAGAGTTCTACATTTTTATACTGTGGTAAAAAATGTATTATCGTTTGTTTTTACTACGCGACATGAATTGGATGTAGTAGGGATCAGAGGTATCAGATAAAGCCCTAGATAGCTATCAGACAGATAATGCCACAGAAAAGTTGTCAAAATCAAAAACATTTCTATGGCGTTATCTGTCGGTTAACTATCTAGAATTTTGTCAAGAACCAGAAAAACAGGCCCGCAGTTTAAATCGTTTAGTATACATCAAACCTAATAGTATTAAAATATCACAATTAGTAATTCATAGTACTTGAAATTGTAAATTAACGAATGTTACTTAGTATTCTACACACAACTACGAATAAAGAATAGGTATCATTCATAAACGCCCTATGACGAGTTGCATTGTGCTGTCTTTCACATTTTGGTTTAGATTTGAAACCGGCCAATAATTGAGATGTATTGGCAGTTTGCACCAACAACACAATGCATCGGAAAAATATATGGTATCCTGCAGAAATATCCAAAAGTCATTCATCGCTTTTATGAGTTTTGTTTCATCCCATGTTCTATTGGGAGCGGCGAGATTTTGCAGGCAATGATATCGAAGTCTATAGAGCTCATTTTATTTTAATTTTCGAATTCTATAGTGAATGAATAGCTCGCATTTTCATTAATTTTCATTAATCCGGGCTCTTTTATATTACTTAAAAGTATAGGAGGCACAATGGTCCTCTATCAGTACGACTGGCCGCTATTTGTTTATTTAAAGAATATCTTTTGATGCTTTGTATTTTAGCCACAGTTAATTTAGAAACAAAAAGCCAAGTGTCCATACAAAAATTCGCTAGTGATTGAAAAATAATCCTGTAAGCTTCAAATATCATGGTAACTGAATTCCGTGGTTGACACAATTCCCACGGGCATGATATGCGGCTGGCGTGCCCTATGTTTTTCTTTAATTTAGCACAGTATGTCGCGAGCTTTAAATTTTTGAAACTGATACAGATATCAATTGTTTTTTTTACTATTATTAAGTGGAACTAAATAAATTCTGTTGATTTTATTTATAGATTTAAATAGAATATTGAAATATAAAAACATTTAGTCTCATTAAAATTCTTAAAAAATACCAGGAGTAAATATTCTGATAGAGTAAAAAGATGCTCCTATCAATATGGCCAATCGACGTAAGGGTCCGTTTTAGTTTTACGGGGACACAACATATCCAAACAGTTAATAAAAATCGTAGCGGGCCAAATGGCTCCCCTGTGCGTGACCCAATCGCCTCTCACATAACATTTTTACAACACATAAATTCCTTACTCATATTTCCCAGTTTAGTTACATTATAAAAATAACATGTAGTAAAATATTACTAGGATTAACCCTCAGCTTTGCTCGCTGTATAAGTGTCAATACAGATTTTTCATTGCGAATTTACAATGTTGTTTGCAATAAAACCATGTTGTGTTGCGCAGTTTTGTGCATTTTTTTGCATGATGAGTAGTACTGCATCAGTGTGCGTGGAAATCTATAGACAATAATTTTAATACTAGCTTCTGCCAGCGGTTTTACCCGCGCCCCGTGGGAACTACTCGGCGCACCCCGATAAAAAGTAGCCTATAGCCTTCCTCGATAAATGGACTATCTAACACTGAAAGATTTTTTCAAATCGGACCAGTAGTTCCTCAGAGTAGCGTTCATATAAACAAACAAACTTTTCAGCTTTATACCTCTAATATTAGTATAGATTTAATCAATACATTGGAACCCTTTGAATATTCATTAATGATACCTAGACTTTAACGCAATTGCACGTATAAAAATAGTTTTAAAGCGAGCTTAATATTTTTACGTGTCTTTTAGCTATCTTCTCTATTTTACGTAAAATGGGCGATTTTATTCGTCGTTGGGTTACGATTTGGTTTTATAGCTCAATTTGTCTTCGCATGCATCAAGAGACTATTCTAACGGTGCTGAAAAAATATTTTTAATTGTAACTGCTGGCGACATCTTATCGTTTCAGATAATTTGATGATGGTAGGTGATTATGATGATGATTTTCGGCCACGGCGGCTGTTCTCATATACGGAGATCTGCCAGCTGCGTAGGACACAGTGTACAAGCATTTGCGATGGTAGGTAAACTTATGTTAACCCTAAATCTTGATGATAAAGCCTTTAAATTATATTTTCAAAATATTCTTACAGTTTTGATAGGAGGTTGGTAGGTAGGAGGTGATCGGTTATCTAGCCTCTACTGAAAACGTCATTACAGTAAATGTTTTTGCGCTATACTTAAAATTTTATAGTTTTAGGGAAAACTTTGGTGTAATAATTTCCTATTTTCACTTGCTAGGTAAAAAATATAATATGTGGGTAGGCACAACATCTTCCAAGCCCTTGACAAGCCATTGTGAAACTTTCACACCTCACACACTGAACGACTCCAACAAAACCCACCAACAAACATTTTAGCAATAATGAAAATGTCATCAGACATGATCCTAAATGAATATTTCGACCGCATCTTCCCAAAATTACCTCAAAATTTTCCTCATAATCACAGCTGATTATAAAAGCGATCAAACAAGAAAGTTTTGTTACAATAAATAAACAAAGCTTGGGGGTGGCTCGCAGTAGATAAAACCCTTATGGGCGTTGGGCGACAAGTGATGACGGTCACGTTTTTAATTACCCCGGTCTCATCCGTAACGTGTCAAGGGGAGTTTGGTCTGTGTACTTGGACTCGGTTTGTTCATTGAGAGCTTTGGCCTGACTAATTATTTGGACCTGGGGCCGTGAGTTGACAGTAAACAGGCCTTGATTTGGATCGAGTGCATTCTTTTTTGGTCACTGTTGCCGTTTTCGAGAAAGACGTGGATCTGTTATTCTGTATCCAGCAAATATTCGTGCAGATGCGTGCCAGTTAGCCATGGTGTGCTAGGTAAACTGTATTGTTCTTCCCCTAGGTATTTTTGTTTACATAAAATAACATTCTTATGTTTGAAAAATATACAAAAGAAAAAGGGTAAGTAGAAAACTGGCAATTCGTTTTTAGTTGTTTTTTTGTTTAGTCAATAAATAGATTTACATATCGCTTACAAATCGGAAAGATACGTGGTACCTACTGATTGATTTACATTATTTTTTAATAATGGTTTTATCGTAAAAATACGCTAATAGTTTTCCTTGATAGAAATATGGTTGCACAATTTGTACTGATCAATTTTAAATGTGTTTAATTTCCCGGAATTGTTTATTTAATTGTGTTAGTTTGGCAACTATTTTCCTCCCCACTTTATCCCTCTTACCTTTCATCCCTTGGTCACCTATGTCAACACCCTCGAGTTTTCCTATTTTTACCCGACACCACGCGACAGACATTTTTTAATATTTATTTTTTATTGTGTGTAGGACATTTTGTGGACACAGTATTTGTCGTTTACTTATATCCTTCGTTTCGAACGGAAATCACGAACTGGGGAATAGAAACCATAACTATTTATTCAGTAAATATTTATTGAACGAGTTTCTAATATTATTTTGGTTTTATTGAATTTTGTTTGTGTAGTTTGGTCAAAGATTTTGTAGATCATCGTGTAGGCAATTCAGAATGTACATTTCGATAACCCACTTTTATCATAATTATGCAGATAGCAAAAACATAGATAATAAAGAAACTTAATTTCTATTGTAAGTAAGATAAAATGAAAAGTAAGCACAAAAAGTCTGTAAGCAAATTTCACAAAGGAGCTAAAACTGTTGCTATTAAAANCAGAGTAGCGTTCATATAAACAAACAAACTTTTCAGCTTTATACCTCTAATATTAGTATAGATTTAATCAATACATTGGAACCCTTTGAATATTCATTAATGATACCTAGACTTTAACGCAATTGCACGTATAAAAATAGTTTTAAAGCGAGCTTAATATTTTTACGTGTCTTTTAGCTATCTTCTCTATTTTACGTAAAATGGGCGATTTTATTCGTCGTTGGGTTACGATTTGGTTTTATAGCTCAATTTGTCTTCGCATGCATCAAGAGACTATTCTAACGGTGCTGAAAAAATATTTTTAATTGTAACTGCTGGCGACATCTTATCGTTTCAGATAATTTGATGATGGTAGGTGATTATGATGATGATTTTCGGCCACGGCGGCTGTTCTCATATACGGAGATCTGCCAGCTGCGTAGGACACAGTGTACAAGCATTTGCGATGGTAGGTAAACTTATGTTAACCCTAAATCTTGATGATAAAGCCTTTAAATTATATTTTCAAAATATTCTTACAGTTTTGATAGGAGGTTGGTAGGTAGGAGGTGATCGGTTATCTAGCCTCTACTGAAAACGTCATTACAGTAAATGTTTTTGCGCTATACTTAAAATTTTATAGTTTTAGGGAAAACTTTGGTGTAATAATTTCCTATTTTCACTTGCTAGGTAAAAAATATAATATGTGGGTAGGCACAACATCTTCCAAGCCCTTGACAAGCCATTGTGAAACTTTCACACCTCACACACTGAACGACTCCAACAAAACCCACCAACAAACATTTTAGCAATAATGAAAATGTCATCAGACATGATCCTAAATGAATATTTCGACCGCATCTTCCCAAAATTACCTCAAAATTTTCCTCATAATCACAGCTGATTATAAAAGCGATCAAACAAGAAAGTTTTGTTACAATAAATAAACAAAGCTTGGGGGTGGCTCGCAGTAGATAAAACCCTTATGGGCGTTGGGCGACAAGTGATGACGGTCACGTTTTTAATTACCCCGGTCTCATCCGTAACGTGTCAAGGGGAGTTTGGTCTGTGTACTTGGACTCGGTTTGTTCATTGAGAGCTTTGGCCTGACTAATTATTTGGACCTGGGGCCGTGAGTTGACAGTAAACAGGCCTTGATTTGGATCGAGTGCATTCTTTTTTGGTCACTGTTGCCGTTTTCGAGAAAGACGTGGATCTGTTATTCTGTATCCAGCAAATATTCGTGCAGATGCGTGCCAGTTAGCCATGGTGTGCTAGGTAAACTGTATTGTTCTTCCCCTAGGTATTTTTGTTTACATAAAATAACATTCTTATGTTTGAAAAATATACAAAAGAAAAAGGGTAAGTAGAAAACTGGCAATTCGTTTTTAGTTGTTTTTTTGTTTAGTCAATAAATAGATTTACATATCGCTTACAAATCGGAAAGATACGTGGTACCTACTGATTGATTTACATTATTTTTTAATAATGGTTTTATCGTAAAAATACGCTAATAGTTTTCCTTGATAGAAATATGGTTGCACAATTTGTACTGATCAATTTTAAATGTGTTTAATTTCCCGGAATTGTTTATTTAATTGTGTTAGTTTGGCAACTATTTTCCTCCCCACTTTATCCCTCTTACCTTTCATCCCTTGGTCACCTATGTCAACACCCTCGAGTTTTCCTATTTTTACCCGACACCACGCGACAGACATTTTTTAATATTTATTTTTTATTGTGTGTAGGACATTTTGTGGACACAGTATTTGTCGTTTACTTATATCCTTCGTTTCGAACGGAAATCACGAACTGGGGAATAGAAACCATAACTATTTATTCAGTAAATATTTATTGAACGAGTTTCTAATATTATTTTGGTTTTATTGAATTTTGTTTGTGTAGTTTGGTCAAAGATTTTGTAGATCATCGTGTAGGCAATTCAGAATGTACATTTCGATAACCCACTTTTATCATAATTATGCAGATAGCAAAAACATAGATAATAAAGAAACTTAATTTCTATTGTAAGTAAGATAAAATGAAAAGTAAGCACAAAAAGTCTGTAAGCAAATTTCACAAAGGAGCTAAAACTGTTGCTATTAAAAGAGAAAATATTTGTTTACTTAATAACTTAGTATAAAATCCAGTGCAGCTTCCCGTCGCCAGGCAATGGGAAAACATAATAACATAATGTGGTGGCAACGGTCGGTCTCATCTGTTGCCGCACCGATAATCGTTCGACTAAATGAGTTCTAGACTTGAAACTATGCCCAGGGAACATATTATACACTATGGACAATAGAACTTGGGAATTATTGCTGCATATGGGATGTGAGGAAATATTCAATAGGAAGTTTTTCTTTGGGTATATTTTAAAAGTTTTGGAAATAGTTTAATCTAATTAGGTATCGCTTCCAGACAATGCTCTATGGCTCCTCTTTAAGCATACATATAGGGAGATAAATATAGAACTATTTATACTGTTTCATTAAACTTTTATTATAGTTACTAGCACATTTACTTGTCCTGTCACTAATTTATTTGTCCTTGTTTGAACAAGACTTAGAACCTCACTTTGGCAAGACTTCGTTTATTTGAATGGGATGCCAGAGACACTCACTAGAGCAAAAATAAAAACAAAAGAGATAAGTTAAACTGCATTGTGTATCTTGGTTCAATCTCGATATGAACTACAAGCAATTTCTCAAGCGAGTGTTCTGTCACTCGACGTGTTCCGGAGTCAAGAGGCTAATAAATAAAACTGCTCCCCTTTCCCCAATTTTACATAAAAACGCGTCTCATCCGCAATCTGCATGTTTATGAGCGAATATTCTATAAACAAGTCGGAAGCCATGGCTTATGGTGTATGTTGGGGACACCAATATACAGAATTGCATGCAAATAAGATAAGGGTAATAAATACGAGCCAAGCTCTTTGCATTTGTGTACTTTAGGATCTAATAAATGTTGTGCTTCTGTCATTTGCATTCGATAAATATTTTTATTGATATTAGTCTCAGTACGTTTTGGCAATTGTTTCATCAACTTTGATGTTGTTACTTTGCTTTTGTGCGTTTCTGCTTTTCTTGCTTCTAATAAAACAGGACCACATGTATGTAAAAAAATTACAAAAGTTTCATGAATTTCATGGTTATTGAGAATTAACAATCAACGTAATCATCAATTAGTAAAACAGTAAAAAGCTTTTCACTTCACAAACGCACCCTTGCCATTAAAAATGATAAAATTCCGAGTTGACACAAACATTATTTCAGGGATATTTCCGTCCGTCAGTAAATCACTGGGGAAGGATTACTCATCGACGATGTCCAAACAAAACGGCTCATTGACTTGCTGATTAATTGCAAGGAGGCCCGCGGTGACATTCCGATGTGGCAAAATATGCAAAGAAATAAATACGCCCTAATTGTCTAATGACTTGGAAGGTTTCACCTTACTTTTTTGTGGTGGTCCAAGTTTTAAGGTTTCGTACTGAAATGTTTTCTAAGTTATAAATATAACTTGAAAAGTTTCAATGTGTGCACCAGTTACCGATTCATTCAATTGTGAAAATAAGTGTTGACTTGACAGATAACCATGCCTGTGAGTAAGTCTGTACATTATTATGTCTGGCTCGAAGAGACGTATTTTAGTCACAACAAACACGATCCACATTTAACCAAATACACTTCCATAAAGGTGAGGTATGAATTTTGAATAGTATTAAAAGAGTTTTCTAGGAAGAATAAAAATATTACACCTACCGACAACATTATTTTGTGTTAACACGTAGTTGTCATTCCGAGTTGCCGACGCGAGTGCGTCGTGTTTCACATAAGTGGGGATTTGGCAAAAAGGTGGTAATAAGGTATGCAAGCCCTCTTTCCTTTGTCGGCCACTCGCTCGCAACGTGACGTGAATCACCACACGAGATTTGCTAACTCTATGCGAAGAATCCGAGGTGAAATGTAGACGACACAATTCGTAAAAGTGTTTACTCATTCATACGTTCCGAAGCTAAGCTTCCCACGTCGATCGGCGACTATCTCTGGAATTCGGTCCGGGATTGTGGAAAGGTAAAGCGGCGTTCTATTCCGTGAATAATGCGAGTGCTGAGGGTATTCTCATTTATTATAGAAACTCAAATTTGTATCATAGTAAAGGTAAAAGGCGCGTGTAGACTGGTGGGGTCGAACGGCCGCACCATTGTGGGGCAGGCCGCGGGCGCGCGATTACAATGCCGTCGCTGTGACATTTTCGCTAATGGTTCCAGGGTAGGCACAATAAAACGACAATACGACAGGAGATAAGGTGGCAAGTGAAAATTTTAGAACGATATTAATTCAATTCCGACGTGGGCGGCGTCTATACGCGCTGAGACAAGTGTAAGTTGTGTTTAGGGACCTACTAGTTTTTGTTATCATCATTACCTTAAAGTTTTTTAAAGAAACGTCCTGTCGGAGACTATTTTGTTTGATTAGATCTTTTAGTTAGTGGCTAAATAAATACAACAAAAACTAGAGACACCAACTTCGACCGTGAGTTTATTTCATTTGCTTTTCGGTGTTTTTGGAAATTGTCTTTTTCAGGTATTTTATTAGCAGATTAACTGCACAACCCAATCAAATAAATACCAATATAAATCCTATCCATTTAATCTGGACAAAATCGGTACCCGATCAGCCGGATAGAATTTTACCACTTCACTTTTATTGAATTGCTGTGTTAATACAATAAATTGATATAATATCATCCATTAACAAATGACCCGGTTAATTAAGTTTGGAATTGTTAGCATTTAAATATATGACAAATTTAAATAAAAAAAAAATGAAGGAAAACATTATTTTTCTTTTATATTGGCCCCTTTTCAAAAACATCGTACCTAAATTAGGCAACAAGTTAAGTCAGGCTGGTATCTATCATGCAAATGGAATACAGGTATCTACTATTTTGTAACCTCGTGTTAGTAATCCTTATTAACACTTTCACTGCCACTGACACACCTGGTGTGTTGCTGGGGTGTTGTGTGTGTTGTAATTTTGTCGAGATGCCGGCGACACACCTGGTGTGTCACATACACGACTCGTGTGTTCTCGGCGATTTGTAGGTGGCATCGCTAAGGACGCGGTAAAAACCGCGGTGGCAGTGAAAGTGTTAATAAGATTACACCTAGTATTCAAATCCTTTATAGATATGAACCTAGTTAGGCCGATCCTAGTACAAGACTTAACATTTATTGAGTAGTAACTCGTTAGTCCACCGATCCAAAATCTACAGCTACCTAGAGTGGCAAATATCAGCAATTAAAACGAGGGCCGCGCATGTCCCTTCTCTATTTCGCCCCCAACGGTTTTTCAATGAGGATACCGAACATCACTTTGAACCCTGAAAGGGTTATCCACGTTACTCTACGATGCTTTTATATTTTTATCAACGTCAAATGAATTGCGCCAGTGTGACTACAAAAAATCCATTTGCAAAATGTCTCGCTGGATTTATTCTACGCAACCATTAAATACTCTTTTTATGTAGGCACTTTGAGGGTATAAAGGGACCGCTTGATGATGTAGTTAATTACTATTGCCTTTTGCGCTGAAAGGAAATTCTTTGAATATTTCTCTAGTAATTCATAGTGGTTTTGTAGAGGTAACCGCGTAATTTGGGAATTTTTGAAAGTATTTCAAATGTCGTGCTGGATATTTACATAGGGCCGAAGGTTTGTAGAAATGTTGTACCTAAAGAAATCAGTCTCAGTATACATTAGGTCAGTACAATTTTATTTTGGGTTTGGTCTACTTGATACTATGTATATTACATAGTCCTCGGTTTTAACATAGTTTTGGGTAGAATATCCTTCTGTTAGTATTGGACGTACCAAGGGATTTATTCAATAATCAACTTAGTGACGTAAATCCTAAAGTTAATAATTCACATTAATGGCAATTATATGATTGTCTGTTTCCAGTTTGAGTGCAGGTAGAACTGTAATTCGATTTGAGAGGTTATTAGAGTAGAAACAGTCCAGTAAGTCCGTCTAGACGTCATAAATGTCGGCTTTAGTGTTACGTCCGTACATTTGTCTGTCCACTACCTGTTACTTTGTAATATTAATAAATAGTTTAAGCACACTTATAACTGAAAAAGAGACTATGGATAGAAATTGAAAGACATCCAACTTTGAATGCAAACGTGTATGCAGAATCATTAAAGATTGGAAATCCTACGATCCAGAACGTCACTGAACAATCAGTATTGTTGCCTGCACCAAACATTTACATTTAAGCTACAATAAAAAATCTCATCTCACTAATTTCTCGATTCATTTTAACCCACGATTCCATTTCCATAACAGTGTAAAGCACAATAGTTTAGTATTATGAAGCGTTCTACGCTAACGCAGCGAAAGCTTGCACTTTGTGAAATGAGAGCGGCCCGAAACAAAGCGCCGTGAACGCGGCCCGAATGTCGTAAACGTCGCGTAAAGGTCTGCGTACATTACGCCATACACATGTCACCGCGAACAGAACACGCACGAATACTAAAGCTCTACGGTTTAATGAGTATTGTGGTGTTTCGGGGATTCAGCGTCCGGTGCGTTACGATTAGTTGATTGAAACCGCACGGTGCATATCAATCTGTAACGACCATTGTTAGACCTGGAATGGACCCGTCGTCATTTGCTCTATTACTAAGTAATAGACACCCATAGTGATTAGATTTCTATGCTTATCAATATGTCATAAACAATGAAAGTATTTTGGATTTTTAACAATTGTTAATAATCCCGCGTTGCATGGTTTATATGTATTATGCCTTAAATGAAAGCCCAAAATTGTATTGTCTAATAAAAGAAATCATATTATTTTCGTAATTTTTTGTGTTATGTTATAGTGCAATAAATATTTAAATAACAAAAACCTCTTCAAGGACTTTCGTAGCATACTCATCGCTATTTATTTTTCCCCCGCAAGGATATCGCGCGTTTCGTTCCATTTTGTACACAAGTCTGTGTTTACCCTTACATGTCGTTGCTGAGTTTAGGCTTTGACAACCCACACGATGGCCTAGACAAACAGATTCCTTTACCGCGATTTACTGAATATTTGTAGACTCAGTGACGTGAGCGTAAAAACAAAAAAATATTGTTATGGTTTAAGGGAAGAGTAGAATGAGCAAAATGTAAAAGAGCTTTGATTTATACTAATGTTACAATAGAGATTTTTTTAAAGCAATGAAAGCAGCTTGTGATGGTTCAGCGTTATATTTACGCTATTTACTTCAAGATCACTTTAAATACAAAATGCACTGTATGCCAAAACATTATTTTAACTGTAACCGGTTGGTAAGTTATGGGAAACCAGCATCAACCGTTTTAAAAATAGAATGAACCGCAGTTTGTCAGTTGTTTACCATCCCACGGTAATTTTAGGAGTCAACTCCGGGAAATGACCCGATGTAGTGGCCTAAGGCGATGGGCGAACAATCTGTCACTACAAAGTAATGTTGCAATTTTTGAACCCATTTTAAAATAAGCTTTAGGGCAATATTTTCTGCGTTTTCTAAAATCATTACTAAAGGGTTTCTTTCCGTAATAAAGGTGCTTATTTTGTTTTGCGTTATGGTATGTATGTTACGGTAAATATAAGCAATCAGTAATTATCTATAATTACCGGTAATTATAGATAATTACCAACGCACATGGTAAATGTAGTTAATTATTCACAATTACCGGTAATTATATAAAACTCCCGGACGACCGTGGTAAATGTTGAGAGAATACTCTCGTTAAGGATTGAAATCTAGGTGGTTTTTATAGTAAGACCCAACATGTCCTAAATCCGTTTGTCATAAATATAACATTCAATAATAGACGTAAGACATAAAACCGTTTTCAATAAAAGTCTTAAATTTAAGTTGATTCTGAACTTGTAATTTTTTGCAGCAGGCATGATTTCTGTCACGGCTCCGGCGCTGCGGGGCTCCGGCGGCCCCACGCGAGTTTATCGTCGCAGATAGGTCTAACGCTCACCACCGCAGCTTCGGCTTGCTGGCCGGCTGGGCCGGCCAGCCTCAGCCGCGGTGGCGAGGGTTACAACCACCTGCTCCTCAACTCGCGGCCCGCCTCGCCCGTCCGCGCCTACGCGATTTTGAATTACACTCTAGGGGTAGGGCAGACAAGACTGCGTGGAGTCGGATTTACAGCAATTCGTTTCTGTCATTAAAACCTAACTTTCAGCTAATATT